>PVKE010037257.1:0-15991 GCA_004027555.1 Craseonycteris thonglongyai | reverse complement strand
TTTCACTCATCCTTTCCTCTAGCTGGTCAGCCCTGTTTCCTATGCTGGTCAGTTCTTTTTTCAGCTCTCCCATGATACCTTTCATTTCAAGGAGTTCCTTTTGGTTCTGCTCTAGCTTCTCAATTTTGTTGGTAAAGTACTCATTTTGCTCAGAAAATTTCTTGTTGAGGTCATTTAACTGTGTCTGGGTACTTTGCCAACATTGAGTGAGCTCTCTGAGTGTCCTGATTAATGCAGCCCTGAAATCTGTTTCACTTAGATTTGATTCCAAGTGTGCAAGGTCCTTTACTAAAGACTGCCCCTGATCTTCTGGATGGGCTTTGGATTCTGAGGTGTGCATTGTGTTTGATGTGGTTCTTTTTGCTTTACGCATGAGTCTGTTTTCCCTCTGGGGGGTTGCCTATCAGATGGGCTTCTCTTTATTTTTTCTTTTGGTCTCAGTTGTGGGAGAAGAAGATTTTGGGAGAGGGTTGGGGGAAGCAGACAGCTTCTGTGTCCTGGGGCACTTCAGGTTGCTGTCTTAGCTGTTAGATAGCAGGGTAGTAAAGGTGTGGCCAGTGGTGGGGGCATGTGAGTAGGAGCTAGGGCAGGCCAGAGTCACAATAGCAGATTCCTCTTTCAGCAGGTGGGCTGGTGGTTTAGTGGGGGCGGGGCGCAGGAAAATAGTCTTTCCTCCTTCTGGCTGCCCCTCCTTCAATTGTATCTGTAAGGCACGCCCGCAGGGCAGCACTTGGATTGGCTGGGGCTTGGCAGAGGCCCTGGTTGGCTGCGCAGTCCCACGCACAGGCAATGACACCACGGAGACCCGGCAGGCAGCCCAGTTGCGCGGGCGGTCGGCAACGCCCCAGAGGCCCAGTGGGCGGGACACCAAAAGCCCAGCTGCGCGCTCGCGAGCTGGTAGCAGCGCTGCAGCGGCCAGGTGGGCAGGGCGCTGTAAGCCGGTCCCGCTTACAGGCAGCGGTGCTGCGGCGGCCTGGTGAGCAGGGTGCCAAAAGCCCTGTAGCGCACTGGCGAGCAGGCAGCGGTGCTGCGGGGTGGCCCGGTGGGCTGGGCACCGAAATCCGGGTGCGTGCACACAGCAATGCGCAGCGGCCCAGTAGGTGGGGCGCCAAAAGCCCAGCTGCGCAGTTCCGCGCAGGCACATTCGGCGCAGCGGCCTGGTGAGCGGGGCACCAAAAGCCCAATTGCGCGCTGGCAAGCAAGCAGCGGTGTCGCTGCGGCCCGGTGGGTGGGGCGCCAAAAGCCCAGTTGCACGCTGGCAGTGGCGCCGCGGAGGCCCGGTGGGTGGGGCGCCGAAAGACCTGCGTGCACAGGCCGTCGCTCGGGGGGCAGCCGCTCTATGCTCCGGGCTCTGTTGAGACCACCGGATTCACTCCAAGCACGTCCAATGCAGCTATGCCCACTCAAGCCCCAGCCTTCACTCCAAGAGCCCTGTCCTCAGAAGGCGCTCCTTCACAGTCAATCTCCTCCGTAAATCAGGGGTGCTGAGCCATTGCGGACTGGTGCCCTGCTCTCACCCCGCCCGCCGGGAAGTGCTGCCGCCCTGCTCCACAGTCCCTGTTCCACTTTAGGCTCTGTGATCTGATTAGGGCACTGTATGCTGTCCCTTGAGTTCGGATGTTAAATTGTCCACAGTCTTGTGGGGCTTCCACGCTCCCTAGGTCTCGGCTTCCAGCCCACCCTCGATCCAGCTCCACTTTGACCGTAGTCCCCCAATCCCCCTTTGTTTTTGCCAGCCCCGGGCCGCGCTCCGAGTTTTTGTCCCTGAACCGCTGCTTCCCTTTTCCTCTCCCGCTCTCCCCTTTTTTCTCTAACCTTTGTGTGTTGTTCTGTGTTGTGTGGTTCTCTTAGTTGAGGTTTCTTCTCAGGGTTTCCCCTGTGGATTCCCCTCTGTTCACAAGGCCCTTCCCAGGCAGTTATCGGCGTTCTCCTCTCATGCCGCCATCTTGGATCTCCTCTCCTTTTTTTTTTTTTTTTTATTGTATTGTTTTTGACAGAGACAGAGAGAAAGGGTAGAGCCCAGAATAGTCTCCATAGTTGTACATCATCAGTTTTCAACATGGTTTCATTCCACACAGGTGGGTAGGGGCCATGCAGGGCAGAAACCTAGCTGGGGACCTCCCTCGTGGGAAGCACATCCCAGTTCAGCATATGGGTCCACATGGGCCAGGGCCAGGATTTGATCCTCATTCCCCAGGACTGCAAAGCAAGTATTTAACTCACTAAGCCATCCTGGCTTCCCACGTTCAGGTAATTTTCATCTAACTTTTTCAAGCAGAATTTCAGCACTTCCAAATAGTCAACATGGTTAACTGTTTATCTGGTTGGTACAAATTCAAAAGGAACAATCCCTCTAATATAAAATAAAGTTATCAACATTGTTTTGACTCTTGATTTGGACTGATGGAATTTTATGATTGTGGAGAATTAGCTGACTTCAACTGTGTACTTCAACAATCTGTTTCAGGGTCATGTTGGTACACTCATGTTTTATCACTATTGATAACATGGCCCAAGACATTGGCTTGCCTCTCCAAAAGATCTTGGCAAACTTCAACTTTACTTTTCTTTTTATTTTCATTGGTGAGCTTCATTAGGAGCATTTTTGCACACACCTTTCCCATGCCAAGATATTCAGTTTATATTTTTCTGTTTCTCTATCAATGTTTGCTTGTTCTGTTATGCTTCTTATAGTCAGCCAATAATTTTGATACACAATTCAACAATTTTTTTTAGTTCTTATCATTACTGCCTTACTTGACCTCTCTTCATCAGTGTCTCATTCTCCTCTCTCAGAAAACAAACAAACAAACATTTAATTCACTTGTACACTGCTATTTTCTTCATGGCATTATTCCCATCAACTTGGACTGATATGTCCCTGATTTCACTTCCACTCTTGCCAAGTTGAACAAGAAATGTAATGTTTGTTGCTCTAATTCAAACTCCAACATTCTCAGGACAGCACACAATGCACAACAACAATAATAAATGCCACTCAGCAAGACATCGCCATACATTGACATGAACACAGCTGTGAGATACTGATATACCAAGGTTATGAAACTGTACCAAGTTGTACAGAGTTGCCATTTTAAGCACATGGTGGCGTATCTGTGAACTTAATTGTGACACATTGCATTATGATTGTATGTGTATGTCTGTATCTTCTTCAAAGGCTGTGAACTTTGTGAAGATAAGATTGCTGTCTTATTCATCTGTTCCAGCACTGTGCTCAGTGCTTAGTATAATACAGTGCTTGGATTATTATTATTTGTAAATTGAACAAATGAATGAATGAATAACAGAATGCTAACTAAAAAAAAATGGGAAATTTCAAAGACCTTAGGGAGCTGGCAGAGGAAATGGATTTGGGTAGATTGTGTCCTCAGATTTTGCTTTAGACACCCACCTATCTCCTATATGCATTGAACTAATCCTGATTTTGAGTCTTTCTGTGACCCAACCTCCTTACGAAAGATAATACTTTTCTGATTCAAGCAACTTGGAAGCAAAAGAAACATTTTAGTGCTGGGAATTTTTGTAATTGGTTTCTGGCTAAAGGAGAAACCTTCAGTGCTCTAGATGGTCCCTGAGTGTCAGCCAATACTGAGTGATTAACATTTGAAGACTCTGAAGAGCTAGGGTGTAGATAATAAACACCAACTAATGGCATTTAGAGTTCCACATAAATTCATTGGAGACAAGAGCAGAAAAATATTAATTTCCACAGCTCCCAGTGAAAAAGTAAGTAAGCGATGTGGGGGAAGCCGGGATGGCCCAGTGGGTTAGGCGCTCACTTTGCATCGCCAGGGACCGAGGATCGAATCCCGGCCCCGGCCCGTGCGGAACCATATGCTGAACTGGGAGCTCCCCCAATTCAGTTCTCTCTCTGTCTCTGTCTCTGTATCTCTCTCTCTCTGTCAATAAATAAATAAATAAATAAATAAATAAATAAATAAATATTAAAATGCGATGTGACAAGGATGAAAAGTGACATGAAAGCTGAGGCAGTCAGTTCGTAATTATTTGTACCAGATGAAGTGAACCAGGCATAAATAACCCAAAGGGCATTACTGTGGGCATGAAAAATGTCCTTTCGTAAGAGATTTTCTTTCTTGTTTCTATCCTACTTAGCCTTGGCTGAACATGGAAATAAAGTGAAGAGCCTCAGAGAAAGGGACCTTTAAAAATGTCCCTTCAATTATAAATTCCCAAAAGACAGGAAGTACACTTTTGAGAGACTGATATGAATAGGAAACAAAATAGTTGTATGGAGACATCGCAATGGGTAAAGGGGGAAATAGAAGAAAAGAGAAAGGCTCTGAGTCCAGGGAGAAAAGGGGTTGTGTCAAGGCCTCAAAAAATCTTTGCTGATCTTACAACGACAATCCCTATTTCTAAAATCGTAATTGCTAACATACACATATCAGGAAATAAAATAATCAATAATAAACATAGTACGCCTGGTAATTTTTACTCAAGAAATTTGACATGAGGCTTTATATTGCATAAGAAATTCAAATGAATGATCTATAAAATTTCCAGGTCCAAAAATCAAACAGGATTATTACACAGAAGCATTCTATACCTCTGAGAGACTGAGAAAAGGCTTCTAAAGATTAATAAGGTCTATTTTTTCTCTTGGGAAGCTCTTGGTGAAGTTGTATTCCTCCTGAAACTCCTACAGAAAGAATGATTTGTTTCGACTTGTCACAGTATGGCAGAAAGCAGTACAATATTATTTACCCAAACTAACCACTGTCTTCTGTTATTTCAGTCTTTCCAATCATATAAATGTGTATGGCTCATCAATAAGGTGGTAACTTTTAACAGTAGGTACCAAGGTTTATCTGTGATTGTTTATTCCACCACATTTATCTATCTAGCACAGTGCTGGAACATCAAAAACTCTTAGTCATGTCAAGGTGGAAATGTCTCTAAATTTGTTGTTTTTTAGATTGTTAAATTATAGTGACATTGCTTAGTTAACATTACATAGATTCCAGGTGTACAGATCATCTATTTGTTACACTGTGTTTACTACCTAGAGTCAGCATTCTTTCCGTCACCATATATTTGGCTAAACCTCCCTCCTTTCCTACCTCTCTCCCTTCTTATCCTCAGGTAACCACTAAACTATTGACTACCGGTATATACATGAGGTTTTGTTTCTTAGTTATATATTTTATTTTTATATTCCACATATGAATGAAATCATATGGTTCTTAGCTTTTTCTGTCTGGCTTATTTTGCTTAGCATGATAATCTCAAGTTCCATTCATTTTGTTTCAAATGGCAGTATTTCATCTTTTATTATAGTGGAGAAATATTCTATTGTATATGTACCACAGCTTCTTTATCCAGTCATATATCAAAGTTCATGTTTGTTGTTTCCATGACTTGGCTACCGTGGACAGCACTGAAATGAACATTGGAGTACATATGTGTTTATGGACTAAGGTTTTCACGTTTGGGGGTAGATATCACGAAAGGGGATTGCCAGGTAATATGGTAACTCCATTCCCAATTTTTTGAGGACTCTGCATACTGTCCTCCACAGCAGTTGTACCAATTTGCATTCCCACCAGCAGTGTACAAGGGTTTCTTTTTTTCCACGGCCTTTCCAGCACTTCCTTGTCTTGTGGATTATAGCAATTTTAGCAAGTATGAGGTGGTATCTCACTGTGGTTTTGATTTGCATTTCCCTAATAGCTAGTAAATTTGAACACTTTTAATGTCTGTTGGCCATTTGTAGGTCTTCATGGGTCCTGTGTCTGTTTAGGTCTTCCGCCCATTTTTCAGTTGGATTGTTTTTGTTGTTGTTGGTGGTGGTGGTGTCAATGATGTTGTTGTTGAGTTATACAAGTTCCAATTATTTATATATTTTAGATATTAACCCCGTATCAGAGGCATTGTTTGCAAATATTTTCTCCCAATTGGTTGGATGCCTCTGCTTTGTTGATGGTTTCATCTGTTGTGCAGAAGCTTTGTAGTTTGATACAGTCATATTCACTAATTTTTGCTTTTATTTTTCTTGCCTATGAGGTCAAGTTCATAAAGTACTTTCTGAAGCCAAAATCTATAAATTTAGTACTGATGTTTTATTCTAGACTGTTTATCAGTTTGGGTCTTATGTGAAAGTGTTTAATCCATATGGAGTTAACTTTGGAATATGGTGACAGATCACAGCTCAGATTTATTATTTTGCATGTGGTTTTCCAATATTGCCAGCACCATTTACTGAAGAGGCTTTCTTGTCCACACTGTATATTCTTTTCCTTTTATCAAAAATTATCTGTCTGTATATTTGTGGGTTTATTTCCTGGTTTTGGTTCTGTTCCATTGGTCTGTGTGTCTGTTTTTCCACTAATACAGAACTGTTTTGATTATTGAGGCTTTGTAGTATAGATTGAAAATCGGGGAGTGTGATGCCTCCAGCTTTATTATTTTTTTGTAGGATTGCTTTGGCAATTTGTGGTCTTTTGTGGTTCCATAGAGATCTGATGATTTTTAAAATCTATATCTTGAAAGACTGTGGTATTTTTATAGAAATTCTGTTAAATGTGTATATTGATTTGGGTAATATGGTCATTGTAGTTATGTTGAATCTTCCAATCCAAGAACACAAACTTTTTTAAATTTCTTTCCATCTTCTTCAGTGTTTTAATAGTGCCTTATAATTTTCAGTGTTTAAGTCTTTCACATTCTTTTTTTAAATTTTATTTTATTGTTAAATTTATTGGGGTGACATTGATTGGTAATAATTAAATAATTTCCGGATGTACAAGTCCACATCACATTACCTATGAATCGCATTATGTGCTGACCACCCAGAATCAGCTCTCCCTCCATCACCATATATCCAGTGTCCACTCCCGGTTCCACACCCCCCCACACCCACCACAACTCTCCCTACCCCCTCCTCCCCTTCCCTCAGGTAACCACCAAATTATTGAGTGTGTCCACAAAGCTGGTGCCCACTCCCACCTCCACTCCCCTGTCACACTCCCCTCTCCTCCCCTTCCCTCAGGCAATCACCAAGCTATTGAGTGTGTCCATAGGTCTGTGTGCCTTTGTTACTTTCAGTTTTCTAATCCACCTATAAGTGAGGTCATATGTTTCCTGATTCTTTCAGTCTGACTTATTTCACTTAATGAGATGGTCTCAAGGTCCATCCAGAGATGTCACAAATGACTGTATTTCAAGATTTTCTTATTGCTGAGTAGTATTCCATTGTGAAGATTGCCACAACTTCTTTATCCAATCATCAATCCAAGGGCATTTTGGTTGTTTCCGTGTTCTGGCCACTGTGAACAGTGCTGCGATAAACATACGGGTACAGACATCTTTGCAGATTAAGGTTTTCAGGTTTTTTGGGTAAATACCCAGTAGAGGGATTCCTGGGTCATTTGGTAATTCCATTGCTAATATTTTGACAAATCTTCATACAGCCTTCCATAATGGTCGTACCAGTTTACATTCCCACCAGCAGTGTATGAGGGTTCCTTTTTCTCCACAGCCTCTCCAGGGCTTGTTATCCTTTGTCTTGTTGATCATAGCCATTCTAACAGGTGTAAGATGGTATCTCATTGTGGTTTTTATTTGTATCTCCCTAATTGCTAGTGAAGTGGAGCATTTTTTCATATATCTGTTGGCCATATGTATGTCTTCATGAGAGAAGTGTCTGTTAAGGTCATCTGCCCATTTTTTAATTGGATTGCTTGTACTTTTATTGTTGAGTTGTACAAATTATTTGTATATTTTTTATATTAGCCCTTTATCAGAGGCATTGCTTGCAAATATTTTGTCCCTGTTGGTTGATTGCCTCTTTGCTTTGTTGATGGTTTCCGTTGCAGTGCAGAAGCTTTTTGGCTTGAAGCTTCTGTGCCCTGGGGCACTTCAGGCTATTCTCTCAGCTGTTAGAAAGCAGGGTAGAGAGGGTGAGGACGGGAGTGTGGGAATGTGAGTATGAGCTAGGGCGGGCCTGAGACACAACAGCAGATTTCTCTTTCAGCAGGGGGGCTGGTGGTTCAGTGTGGACGGGGGGCAGGAGGTCAGGTCTTTCTCCCCTCTGCTTGGCTGCTTTTCCTTTAATCACATCTGTGAGCCATGCCCACAGGGCAGCGGCACGGGTGGGCCAGAGCTTGGCAGAGGCCAGGTTGGCCACGTGGGATGGGGCTCAGCCATGGCCCATTCAGCAGCATACTGAAAGCTGGTTGCATCCTCGGGCATAGGCACCATGGCGGCTCGGTTGGCAGCCTGGTTGCACACGTGGGCGGCAGCACTGCAGTGGCCCAGTGGGCAGGGCGCTGAAAGCCAGTCTCATGTGTAGGTGGCAGTGCCATGGCGACGTAGTCATTGGGATGCCAAAAGCCGGTCTCATGTGTGGGTGGTGGCGCCTTGGCAGCCTGGTCAATGGGGTGCCGAAAGCCCTGGGCTGCACTGGTCACAGCTCAGCCGGTAGCTGCTCTATGCCCGGGGTTCTGTTGAGACCCCCGGATTTACTCTAAGCACGTCTAATGCAGCTGCAGCCCTCACTCCAAGGGCCCTGTATTGAAAAGTAGCTCCCTCACTGTCAATCTCCTCCATAAATCAGGGGTGCTGAGCTGTTGTGGGCTGATTCCCTGCTCTCACTTCACCCGCTGGGAAGTGCAGCCGCCCAGCTCCACAGTCCCTGTTCCACTTTAGGCTCCGTGATCTGATTAGGGCATCGCTTGCTATCCCTTGAGTTCGGATGTTAAATTGTCCATAGTCTTGTGGGGCTTCCATGCTCCTTAGGTCTCGGCTTCCAGCCTGCCCTTGATCTAGCTCCACTTTGACCATAGTCCTCCAATCTCCCTTTTTTATTGCTAGCCCAGGGCCATGCTTCGAGTCCCTGTCCCCAAACTGCTGCTTCCCCTTCCCTCTCCCGCTCTCCCCTTTTTCCTTTAACCTTTGGGTGTTCTGCGCTGTGTGGTTCTCTCAGTTGAGGGTGCTTCTCAGGGTTTACCCTTTGGATTCCCCTTTGTTCATATGTCCCTTTCCAGGCAGTTACCAGGGTTGTCCTCTCATGCCGCCATCTTTTCTCCAAAAAAACTTTTGTAGATAAGTGGTTAACATGTAAAGAAACAGGCTGATCCTCTCTGCTCACAGAGTCACATGGGAATTTTGTAAAGATTTACTCAATAGAATGGAAAGAGTTTATGTAGTGTTCCACATACTTTCATGTATTCATCCACACAGAGAATCTAGCCAGTTCTATCTATTCCTCTCACCAATTAGCAAGTCAACAAGTCACAAAGTCACCATCTTAAATGGAAATAGTCCACATTGGCTAATCAGACCATTGGCTCCTATAATATACTCCCTAGGTCATACCATGGGTTGCAAGAATGACCACAGGCACTAGGCTTTTGGTTGCATGCGTGTTTATTCACCCTTAAAATGAGACAATAACTGTACCTAATTCATAAGATTGTTGTGCAGATATGAACGGCACCCAGAACAGTTCATGGCAAATAGTTAACATTATTTAGGTGTTAGCCATTATTATTATGCTCATTCAAGGGACACAGGAAAGAAGTAACAGCTGAGGCACAGAATGAAGATCCTTATCTACCCTGCCTGGTCTGTTCTGTACCTTGGGACCACCTGCTCATCTCTCCAATGTGGTAAGTTTGATTCTTATTTATCAGAATCAAAACACATTCTTGAGAAAGGAGCTCGATAACTGAATTGCATCATCTAGAGGTAGAAATTGTTCATGCAAAACCTCACCCATACATCTCTGCATTTTAGGTAAGTGCAGAAAGCCTCAGGCCAAAGAAATAAAGCCTTACTTTTGGAATTACAGTACTGGTCATAAAGCAGGGAGTCAATTTGCTTTCTTCAATCCTATCTTTACAGTCAGCTCTCTGTCTATTCCATATACTGCTATGGCTAGACCCATTGCTGAAGTTAAGGTAGTGACTAGAAAACCTGGACAAATGCATTTTTGTGGTTTTACTAGGCATAAATTCTATGGAATAGTAAAACAGAAAATGGCATTCTTTAATCTGCAAGCAAATATAAATGCCTAAGGGCAACTTAAACTGAATAGACAACCTCTTTGGAAAATGTTGAAACCAGTGGCTACACCAACTAGCAAAACAACAACAACAACAACAAAAATAAACCTATGTTTTCATTTTTTTTAATGAGCTGACAGAGAGTGAAACATATGTCTTCTCTAACAGATTTAGGCTCTCTTGGATTCATAGTATGCATATTAAATGCTAGAATCATGATGGAAAGCTCAGTTTATGGTATTATATTTGTTTGGCCTAATTTTGCAAATACTGGGAAAGGAGAGAAATGGCCATGTCTTTAGTTGCAACTTTCCTTCCAGTCTCTCCCTTCACCTGGAGGTTCATTCTTGCAGTTGCTGCCAAAAGCTTAGATGGATCCAGTTGTGTGTGCATCACCCACTAGGAGGGCTATGTAAATAAAGCAAAGAACAACAGTAGGAAAATACAGGGAAATCTCTGGTCATTCTGTGGGAGATTATGGGATGGATGCTTTTCATGGCCTTAAAAGATGAACAGATATGATAATTTTCCTCAGTGGCAACCTTCAAAATTCTAAAGTCAACATCTCCCTAACTCCAGATTCCTTAAAACTTAATTTAGGGGCTGTCCTAACCAAGCAACTGTTCAATATTCTATGGTACAGTGGCCATAATATCTGAACACAGAACTAGGACACATGATCTGATGGTGTATTTTCTTTTCTTCATAGTTTTTCTAGTCATGCTGAGGATTTTAATCCCAGCTCTTATATCAATCAGCTGTGTGTCCTTGGGCAAAAATCTCTCTGGGCATCTGTAAAATGGCAATGGTTAAAATATCTACCTAATTGGACTATTAAAAAACTAAATGAAATATAGTAAAAGCGTTTTTTACAGTGCTTGATATACATAAATGTACCCAGTAAATGGTAGCTATTATTATTTATGGTTGTGACTAAAATTTTACAAAAATCAGCAATAAGAAACTCATTTAGAAATGAAGAAAGATGCAGGAAATTTGGACTGCCTCCAAAATCCTGGATATTTTATCATTGAATCTATAAAGACAGCTTGCCCTTTAGTTTAATAAAGCATGTTATAAGAAGATACAGATAAACGAAAATAGGAGGCAAAGGCAACCTTTTCACTGACCCTATAATTCCTTATAGCTACTGATAAGCTATTTGTAGATCTGTGGACCTGATTTTCTGCTCCTAACTCCATTCTTTTCACTCTCTGAATGTTCCAATTCAAAATTAGATAAATATTTCCATATACTCTTTGCTTTCATGATCTTACCTCAAAATTATTGCTTAACTGGAACCCACTGTAATGGAAGAGCAGTTGATTTTTATAACTAAGATTGTTTAAATGAAAGCCTACCATTTTATACTTTCAAGAACTTTTCCCATGCCCTTTACCATCATTTATTCTCAATGAGTAGGTCATTGCAGGTGTGTATCATTGATGGTTTACAAATGAAAAAATACATTTCCAGAAAAAGGAAGTGTCTTATCTAAGGTGACACAGCTAATGTGTAGTGAAAGCAAGAGTAAAACCCAAATATTCTAACACTCAGGACAACAACCATTCCATTTTACCAGACTGCTGCACCATTTTACATCAAGAGATTATTTCTTTACTGACAATGGAAGACTCCAGCGTAGGGGGAAAATTCAAGAGCTAATGAGTAATCAGTTTCTCAGACTAATATCCTCCCTTGACTGAGCACTCACTAAGTGACAGGCTCTATACTAAACTTTTAAATACATCATCTCCTTTAATCTTCACAATGATTTTACAAGGGAGGTACTGTCATGAGCCTCATTTTACAGATGAGGAAATAGAGATTTGGAGAGGTTAAATGATTTGATCAATATCACACTCCTGGTAAGGGATAGGGCTGTCTACCACTGGACATCTTCTTTCCTAACTCTCTCTGACAGGAATTCACTTCCCTTGTTAACAATAAAAATAGGTTATTTTTAAATAAACTTTAGGGCAAAAAGACAAGTCAGTCCTCTTTCAATTTATTTTGCTGATAGAGGAGAGAAGAGAAGTATGGAAAGCACGTATAATCCCAAAGTCATGACTGTGAAGCTGTGAAAGGACAGTTAGAAACACAAAATAGAGTAAAAAGAAATCAGAGGTAAGGGTACATCTTCTCTCACCTGTTCACATCCTGGGATCCAGTCACAACTGTTTCTCAACCAAATAGAAAGGTGAAGTAGGTGTAGTCAGTCTATATTCCCTTCATTGCTCATGTTTCAACCTACCCCTCATCAAAAATTGTCCAGTTCTCTTTTCCCTAGAATTCTTCTGGATACCCAGAGATAAGTCTAAGATCTGATGCCTGGAGATGTCAATGGTTTCACATCTCAGTGACATTTGCTTTAAGAAGCGCCTTCTAGGGTAATCCAAGATGGCTCAGCAGGTTAAGTGCTCATGTTGCAGCCATGGGGTCTGGGGATTGAGTCCCAACTCCAGCTCGTGAGGACTCATGCTAAACTGTGGTATATTTCCCATGTTAGAAGCCCCCCATTTCCGTTCTCACTAGGGCAAGCTTCCCATGTAGTAGCCCCCCAGCCCAGTTCCAGCATTGTGCAATCCCCTGCCTACATGTATGGAACAAAACCATGTCAAAAACTGATCACATACAACTATGGGGACTGCTCTGGGCCCTCCCCCTTATCTCTCTTTCTGTCTCTGTCTCTCTCTGTCAAAACAATAAAAACAAATGTTCTTTAAAAAGTGCCTTCTAGGTCTTCAGCTTTGAGTATCTGAATTTGGAGATGCAGGGAACTCTGCTCCTTGCTCCATCCCTTATCAATCATATGTGGAGATAGCTAGTTAGGAGAGAATAAAGTGTGGGTTGCTATGGCTAATTAACTCACTAATGATTGAGACTTGATCATCCTTATTCCAGAAATCTGTGAAGATACAAATAAGTGCAAATCACCCTAAAAACAGTAAAGGTAAAGATTCATATGCATATTTAGACTGGGAAAGGGGAAAATCAATTCATTATTTCAAGACCTCTTAAGATACTATAAATACACAGTCAACATAAAACAAAGATCCCTTTTCCCCTCTTACATTATTTATGTGCCATCTAAAAATTACATGGCCATTTCCTTTCAAGCTTGGAGAGAAACATGCGTATTCATGATCTGATAAATATTTAAATAGGATTTATTTAAATGAGAGGACCTATTTACCAACATTTCTTGGCTCTGAGATCTTATCCAGGGCACACAGAGGGAGGATAATTTCCTCTGGTAGATTCAAAACTTCCACTGGCCACCTTCCCCTCAAACTTGGACCTCTTCCTTGAGAGCTGGTGAATGCCACCTGCAGTATTTCAAAGGAGTCTTCCTTACCTCCTCCCTCCAGCCCTGCCTTTCTTCTCTGATCTCATGCCATAGGGTCAGTCATTGGCACTAGAGCTGGTAGTTTATTTAGGGAAGAGCAGGAAGGCAGTCACAGCTTTCTTTGCCAAGCCCTTCCTGCTCACTACACTAGTTCCATAGCAGCTACCATCATTGATATCTCTAGCCTTCCTATGGGTCCATCTCTCCATCAGAAATTATAGTTATGTGATATACCACATAACCCTCCCAAAAAGACATGCATTTTAATGTTGCTTAATACTTAAGTATTTTGTCAGTACTTATTTTCAAAGCACTTACCAGGTATTCATACATTATGTCATTCATTCCTCAAAATTCTAGAAAACGTCCAAGGCAATAATCAGTTTTACAGTCCCAGAGGTAAATAAATAAAAGAGAGGACACCTTGCTTGTCCAAGCTAAGTCGCACAGCTAGTGACTTGCAGCTAGAACTTGAACTCATGTCTGACTCTTGGAACTGGGATCTTTTAGTTACACAAGGCTGCCTCATCTGGTAGGATGCCTGGAGAGAA
This sequence comes from Craseonycteris thonglongyai, assembly GCA_004027555.1. NCBI lineage: Eukaryota > Metazoa > Chordata > Mammalia > Chiroptera > Craseonycteridae > Craseonycteris > Craseonycteris thonglongyai. Next base: position 2,042 of record PVKE010037257.1, on the reverse strand, counting down.
AGCAATGCTAACCCAAAACAACGGCTAGTGATAACCTATCAAGAACTGTGGCTGTAGGTAGGGGAAGTGTTTTGACACTTCCTGTAACTGTATCCAACACCTCTTCAATCCTATCATGTGGGTGACTTTCTGTGGATGAGGTTAACACCATTCTGGTGCCCATTCTTGAGCACTACCTTGCCTCCTCCAGTCTTTTCCCATCTTCCTCTCCCCCACATTAAGCTCACCTGTTTTGTGTCTTATTTTATGGAAACTTCATGAGATGATCAATCAATTCACCTGTAGAACTAATCTGAGCTAGGGCATTAATACTGGTTAATACCTCACACATTTTAACAGAAACTTTTAATTCCTCAAGTCAAAGATACTGTGTACAGGGATACATGAAAGGTATTGTGGGTATAGTTTCAGGCCATGGCAGTAAAGACAGTATCTCAATAAAGTAAGTTGTAATCTTTTTGCTAGTGGAGAGTCCTGCCTTCCATTTTTAAAAAATGCAACATCTGTGAAACACAACAAAATGAAGTGTACCTGCATGGCAAGGATTTCAAGCAATGAGTCAGGCCAGTGAGGACAATATCACTGGGCAAATGAACTTCTTAGATCTTTAACTTATGCTATATAAGTGACCATCTATTCTTCCTAGTTTAGAGTTGCCAGATGAATTACAGGATGCTCAGTTAAACAGAATTTTTCAGATAAACAAAATTTTTATTATTAATTATGCCCTAAATATTTCACAAAGTATAGTTATGCTAACAATTATTGTTTATCTGAAATTTAAATTTACTGGACTTTCTGATTTTTTATTTGCTAAATCTGGCAACCTCATCTTAATCACTTTGGGGCATTTGCAGCCAAGTCTGACCCTGGGACCAGGGCACTTTTGCTGCATTTGGCTGTTATGCTCGGTACATGAAAACCTGTTACAACTTTTTAATAAACTATTTTTCAAAAAAATGTTGTGGTAAGTGGTAGATTACTTTGATGTTCCATAATTTATACTTTTGAACTTGCAATTATCAGTGGTTCTTAACTTTTTATTGTATAAAGTTAAAAATTTGACAATTTAGGCAAAAATACATTTTGTAAAACATACATATGGTAAATTATAAATTTTTCAATTTTATTTTATGATAAAATAAAGTTTTCTTACAATTCCAGTTTTAAATATGTCTTCATCAGTTTCCCAAGAATGTTGTCACTTAAAATTATGTTGTTTCTCCATAGTTTCATACAACAAATATTACATATATCTATCATTATTCCAATCTCTATATAGTCCACTGTTATTAGAAAAATTTTCCTAAAATTTAGACAAAAATGAATATACAATAGTTAGAACTTATCTTAAGAAGATATTAATATTAAAAATCTTGAATCTTTCCTGGGAAACTCCAGGTTGACTGAAAAATTTTCATCATTCAGTTTATACTCTTGTAAATAAATGAAACCCATAGAGGTGCATAGAGAAAAGTCAGATAACATTACTTTTCATAAACATGATAACCAGAGTTATCTAATGTCTTTGCTTATATTATGGACCAAAGCCCAAGTATCAGACTCATATCTACTACTCTAATATATACACAGTTTCTGTGTGGATAATTATGGAATAAAACAGGAAGTTGTAAATATATTAAATCATACTTCCTCCTGAAGTATCTGTGATGGCATCTCTGAAGAGAAATAAAACCATTTATAGCATGTTTTTTTTAAAGAGTTATTTTCATTGTTTGTGACAGAGAGAGAGATACAGAGACAGAGAGAAAGGGAAGGGCCCTGAACAGTCTCCATAGTTGCACATTATTGCTTTTTCCACATAGTTTCATTCCACAGGAGGGCATGGGGCTGCACAGGGCAGGAACTGGGCCGGGGTCTTACCCCAGTGAGAACTGAACTGGGGCACTCCGAAGTTCAGCATATGGGTCCACATGGGCCGGGGTTGGGATTCGATCCTTAGTCCCCAGGGCTGCAAAGTGAGTGCTTAACCCACTGAGCCATCCCGGCTACTCCATTCTTTTTTTTTTTTTTTTTTTAAG
>PVKE010037256.1:0-15993 GCA_004027555.1 Craseonycteris thonglongyai | reverse complement strand
ACAGAGACAGAGAGAGAACTAAACTGGGGGAGCTCCCAGTTCAGCATATGGTTCTGCATGGGCCGGGGCTGGGATTCAATCCTCAGTCTCCGGTGCTGCAAAGTGAGTGCTTAACCCACTGAGCCATCCCGGCTTCCCCTACTTTTCTAACATTAACGCATTGAGCTACATGTGTTTCCCAAATATCATTCATACGTGTGCTTACAAAAAGAAAACAGAACATTAAAGATTGTCACCTCGAGAAAGCCTGGATGGCTCAGTGGGTTAAGAGCTCACTTTGCAGCACCAGGGACCAGGGATCGAATTCCAGCCCCAGCCCGTGTGAACCCATATGCTGAACTGGGAGCTCCCCCAGTTCAGTTCTCTCTCTGTCTCTGTGTGTGTGTGTGTGTGTGTCTCTCTCTCTCTGTGTCAAAAATAAATAAATAAATAAATGAATAAATAAATAAATAAATAAATAAACAAATACATGAAAAGATTGTCACCTTAAGGCAGGGGTGTAAAAATCAATTAAAACATGGGCCATTTGGTGCAACAGGCAAGATTCACTCAGGCCACATCACATTTACAAACATCTCCGGAACTGAGTCGGCACATTTATACATGCCCACAGGTCCCCAGGAAAGGCACAGGGCCACATGTATACTCGTCTTCAGTAGATAAAGGGTTAACATGGGAATTGTGTGTATGGTATTACCTTGATCTCCCCTAAGCACTATTTTCTTCATAACAATTTTTTCTATTTTTATTTTATTTCAGAGCATTGTGGGCCACAAAAAATTACCTCAGGGGCCGCATGTGGCCCGCGGGCTGCCAGTTTGACACGCCTTCCTTAAGGTTACTGAATCACACTCCTAAAAATAAAATATAGGAATCAACTCCCCAGAAATTCACTCCCCAAATTATAATGAAAAACTAGATTGGGAAAACACTGTTTATCTGCTGATATCCTATTGATCTTTCATAATTCTTAGAGATTCAAAGCTAATGCTATTTATTTTAAATATCTGATTGGCTGATTAATATTATAACTTGGAGCAGGTTGGAGATTTGGAATTTTTACATCTTACCACATAGGTATTATTCACATCATAGTCTGAGAAAAATTGGCTCTGTATACCAGAACTCTATGTTTTAGGATCTACTTTTATTCCAGGAAAGTTATACATAAAATAATAAAATAAGTATAAATTTTTGGACAACAACTGGACTTGAATTTTAGTTTTGGAGATATATTTGGAGATAACAATAATCATTCTCTCATGACTGGCTCTGAGACACACAGAATTCTGCCTTCTATGTTGAGAGTGCGTGATTTCTTTCTGAGGCATTTTGGTACAAAATTCAAATTTAACTGGGTATCTTATATTATTTTTGCTAAATTTGGCAACCCTAAATTTGAAGCTGCTTTTTTTTTTTTTAAGGAGACTAGCAGAATGTATATGTAGAGATAAAAATTTTTAAGTGGATTAAAGAGCCTAATATCTTAAACATTTTAAGGGGTAATATCTTGCCTATAAACCCAAGAAAACAAGATTATACTATTTAATAAAGAGATAACTGAAATGACCACGACTTCAAACAAATGCATTTTTTCATGTATGTTTGTGGATGTGGGGACGTATATGCTTGTAATGTATAATTTTAACACACTCACTTTTACTTTTTGAGAACAACACTGTTCACATCGATTAAAATAGCATTAAATGTTCAGGCCTAAAAAAGTATTTTAAAATTACAGCTATATCACACCATAGAGGATAATAAAAATAACTATATTTTAAGATTTTAAAATAATAATTCACAGTTTGCTGTATGGGAAACTATATATAAATTGTATTTTAACAATTGCTTGCAATTTCAACTTTTAAAACTTCAATTTTTTTTTTCTATGGAAAGAATCATCTATTGATAGTATAATTGCTTTAAGACTCTATATAATGGAACCTAGAATGAAACAGATGGTTGTTTCCAAAGTAATCCCTACAACGTATAATTGAAAATCAGTATTCAAAAATAAAAACTTGCAAATCTTTCTTGATGTAATTGTCAAAAGAAATCTGGCTTACAAATTACAAAAATAAAATTTTTATTATTTGTTTTCCTTAAGTATTAAATAAACAAAACTGAGTGTGTTGATGTATACTAACATTTTAATATAAACCTTTACAAATTATAGTTTCTTAATTGACATATGTGCTATGTCAAACTCCTGTTTTAACTCCCCCTTTCAATGGTAGCCATACAAAATCCTCATTGGCTTATGAATACAACAAAGTAATCTTTGTATTCCACATGATTAATATTCTATAATTAGTTAAACGACAAAAACTTTCTAGAATTGTTCAGTATATTACCATATATTTTATCTCATATAAGTTTTGAATAACTTAAAAACATAATTAGAAGGGGTGTTATAGATGAGTTTTATTATAATCTCAAGAGAAAACAGTTCCTATTATTTTGAACAATGGGAAAGGTGAGCAAAATCATATCATATTGATAAAGGTGATCAAATGCTACAAACTCCCAGTTACAAGATAAATAAGTACTAAAAGTGTACTGCACAATGTGATGGCTACAGCTAATACTGCTGAATAATATATAGAAAAGTTGTTAAGAGAGTAGGTTCTACGAGTTATGATCACACGGAGAATTTTTTTCTTTTTTATTGTATTTGTGTGAGATGTTACCTGAATCTATTACGGTAATCATTTATATACCAATCAAATCATTAAGATGCACCGGTATGCCTTAAATATTTAGGGGAGAAGGTCAGGATGGTTCAGCGGGTTAAGTGCTCACTTTGTAGTGCTGGAGACCAAGGATCAAATCCCATCCTTGGTCCATGTGGACCCATATGCTTAATTGAGTTGTGCTTCCCATGAGAGAGGCCCCCAGTTTAGTTCTTGCCCCTGGTTTGGTCCCTGGCTCAAGAGGATGTGCCTCCCACATGGGAGGCCCCAGCCCAGTTTCCACCCTGCACAATTCCCATCCACTCATGGGGAATAAAACCATGTCAAAAACTGATGACATACAACTACGAAGACTACTCTGGGCCCTCCCTTTTCTCTCTATCTCTGTAAAAAACAATAAAAAAGCATATGCAGTGGTATATGTAAATTTTTTTCTCAATGAAACTGGAAGAAACATTACATTAAATATCTGTTTCCTTTATTTTGATCAGGTATTCGAAGGTTAATGAAAAGTGATAAAGTTGTTTCTATTCTAATCTTATGGCATTGTTGCACATGTGACAGCATCTGGAATTCTGTACTAAATAGGTCAAAATTGACCTTTCCCTGTCAGATTATGACTTCTAGGTTTAAGTTTATGTGTTTGAAAATACTTAGATTTTACTACTAGATAGGAAGATAATTTGCATCCTCCAGGGAATCCATAAAAGAAGAAACAACACACATCTTCACAAAATTCACAGTTGTCTCTGCTCAGCTCAAATGTCAGTGCTTAATTATCTAAAAACCAGGAGAGGACTTGAATGAATATCTTATACTTTTATTTATTTATTTATTTTTATTTTTGACACGAGAGATAGAGATAGAGAGAGAGAGAGAGAGAGAGAGAGAGAGACAGAACTGGGGGAACTCCCAGTTCAGCATATGGTTCCGCACGGGCCAGGGTCGGGATTCGATCCCCGGTCCCTGGTGCTGCAAAGTGAGCGCTTAACCCACTGAGCCATCCCGGCTTCCCCAGAATGAATACCTTTAACAAGAACTTTTATTTACAAAGGTGTTAATTGTAAGTTAATTTCATTACTAGGATTTTGACAGTATATTAGTGAGCTTGGTCTGTTGAAACAAAAAAATAGCATTTATCAATATTTGCTTAATGAAAATAAATTTAATGTGCCTATTGACTAGTGGTTTGTCCTCAAGACACTTAAGAAACTAACTTGTGGAATGGTAACATATTAATGTGTGGAAAACAGTTACTAAAAATGTTGAAATGTATGCAGTGTGTAGAAAACACTCCTTTCAAAACATACATTTTCATTCTCCTAGTCATTCACTGTGATTACTACCATCCATCTTCCAACCACATAGAAACTGCTGTTTTAATTTTTATCATCACCATTTATATATAATTTTTATATATAATTTTTCATAATATTACATTGTTTTTGAGATTCAATCCTATTACTCCATGTAATAGTAGAGTATACCTTTTACTTCACAGTAGTATTCTATTATATGAATAGCGTGATTGTTTTATCTATTGCCCTGGTGACGAACATTTAGGTTATTTACATCTTTGGGCTTTATGAATAAAACACCTACAATTTTCGTTCTTTTGTATATATATGTTTTTTTCTCTTGGAGTGTAATTGCTAGGTCATACATTTGTATAAGAAAATTTCAAACATTTCCCTAAATTCTTTTTTTAGACTTATTTTATTGTTTCTGACAGAGAAAGAGAGAGAGAGGGCAGAGGGCCCAGAGCAGTCTCCATTGTTGTTCATCATCAGTTTTCGACATGGTTTTGTTCCACACAGGCGGGCAGGGGCCATGCAGGGCAAGAACTGGGCTGGGGGCCTCCTGCATGAGAGGGCGTCCCCTTGAGCCAGGGACCAAACAGAGGGTCAAGAACCGAACTGGGGGCCTCCCACATGGGAAGTATATAGTTCAGCACATAGGTCTGCACAGGCGGGGCCAAACACTTAACCACTGAGCCGTCCTGGCTTCCCCTCCAAATTCTTGCACAATGTTTACAATGTATGATGACAACTTAGTATTGTATGATCATAGTAAGTATTGTCACTCTTTTTTTTTTTTTGACATTTGCCATTTTATCCATCATGTGCTAGAATCTCATTTTGGTTTTAATTTGCATTTTCTAGAAGTCTAGTGGTGTTTAGCACACTTGCATTTGCTTTTAAATATATAAATATAATTTTGAGAGTTCAATCTTTGTGCTCCTTTATTGCACTATTTTTTTTGTCTGCTGTTGATATGTAAGTGATGTTAAAATATTATGGATATGAGTCCTATGTTAGATATATGTATTATTAATAGAAATATTTTCTCCTAGGCAGTAGTTTGCCTTTCTAATTATCTCTCTTGATTAAGTAAAACATAATGTGTTTTTTGCCCTCACTTTAGAATTATTTTGTAATAAACTTATTTAGGAATAATTTCATCTTCACATAAAAATTGTTTTTAAGTAACCTTTATCTATTATAGTAAGTCATTGATTTTAATAAATTAAGGATAATTGATAATTTTTTTAAGATAACTTCACCAACCCATAGGTCACAACATATACTCTCAGTCTTATTCTAGAAGCATCAATGCTTTAGCATTTTAATTTAGATCTATAAATTGTTCTGAATTCAATTTTACTTATATATGGTTTGTTATTTATGCACAAATATTCCAGCATCAATTTTTTTAATGGTATCCTTTTCTTTATTAAATTGCTTTGGGACCTCTGAGGGGTTTTGATATGGAATAGATTATGTCAATCTAAAAATTTAATAAGTGGTATCTTAATACGTAATACCATTTTCTAATCTTAAACATGGCATAGTTCCCTATTTTATGGTTTTCATTATTATGTATCTGTTATATTATGTAATTTTCAATGTGGAATTCTTATTGTAATTGTTAAATTTATATCTAAATATTTTATATTTTCGTGCTATTAGAAATGTGTTCTAAGTCATATTTATTGAAGTGCAATTTATGTGCAATAGACTCCACTCATTCAAACATGAATTGTTTAACGTTTTTTGAGTCATATTGTTTTGGATGATTCTGGCTGTTATAACAAAAATACCACAGTAAGTGGCTTACAAAAAACAGAAAGTTAGTTCTCATAGCCCTGAAGGTTTAGACATCCAAGAACAGGGCCCTGGCTAATCTGGTGTCTGGTGAAGACTTGCTTCTTGGTTTATGGATGAACAACTTTCTGTTGCCTCCTCTCATGGAAGAAGAGGCAAGGGAGTTCTCTGAGACCTCCTTAATGAGGGTGGTAATCTCATTCATGATGAGCGCTCCCCACTCAAGTCCCCACCTCCAAATTTCATCTCGAAGTCTCCACCTTAAAATACCATCACATTGGGGATTAGGTTTCAACATATAAATTTGGGAGTGACCCAAAAATGTAGTGTACAGTACATGTAAACACTTACATAGTAAATAACAAAATCAATGTAAAGGATATTCTGCTTTGTATAGTAAGTAAATATAAGCTCAATTTCATTAAAAAAAACCAGTATGATTTTTCAGAGGATTGGTGTGTTGTTGATTGTGTCATTGTTGCTGTGTATTCTATCAACAATGTATGATTTATATAGCAGTATCATGCTGTAATATTACACTTACCTAGTATCTAAATGATGTTGTGCGTCTTGAAATACATCACCATTGTCATATAATTTTATGCCCACTTTTTTATTATGTTACCTTTCTACTTCACTTTTCACAGTTTTTATTTTATTTTGGTAAAAATACTTAACATGAGATTTAACCTCATTATTTATAAAGTGAAAAACACATTATGTTGCCCACATGTACACTATTGTACAACAGATCTCTATCTTATTTGTCTTGTTTAACAAACTTTATCCCCATTAATAAATAATTCTAAACTCATGATCCATTTTCTTTTTTTTTTTAGATTTTATTTTATTGATTTTGACAGACAGAGAGAAGAGAGAGAGAGAGAGAGAGAGAGAGAGAGAGAGAGAGAGAGAGAGAGAGAGAGAGAGAGAGAGAAAAGGGAGGGCCCAGAGCAGTTTACATAGTTGACAGCATTAGTTTTTCATACAGTTTCATTCCGCAGGTGGGCATGGGGCTGCACAGGGCAGGAACTGGGCTGGGGGCTCCCACATAGGCCCCAGCAAGAACTGAACTGGAGGCACACCCCAGTTCAGCATAGGAGTCCGCATGGGCCGAGGCTAGGATTTGATACTCGGTCCCCGGGGCTTCAAATCAAGCACTTAACCCGCTGAGCTATCCCAGCTTCCCCATGATCCATTTTCTGGAAGACAATTTATAGAATTGATAATATACAAGATCTGACAACTAAGTTCTTAAAATTTCCACCATGCTTTAACACTGGTAGCACTGTACAAACAGTGAAGTCATTTAACCTGTAGTATGTTACATAAAAAAATTTTTTTTCTGTTAATTCATAAAATTATTTAAGAGCTTTTTAGAGATTCAGGTTACTTATTTCTTCTATGGTTGCTGCTATTGAGTTAGTAGTCTTCCATTAAAATTATTTAATACACTAGTACAAAATTTTTATGATAATTTATTATTCTTCATTGTCTTTTAACTAATCCTTCTCTCCGATTCCTAGTAATAGTAACGTGTGTCATCTTAAATTTTTAAATTTATTTGAAGTTCAGGAACTTTATTGAACCTTAAAAAAAACAGGGGAAAGCCGGGACGGCTCAGCGGGTTGAGCGCTCGCTTTGAGGCCATGAGGACCGAGGATCGAATCCCGGCTCCGGCCCAGGCAGGACCCACGTGCTGAACTGCGGAGTTCCCACAGTTTGGTTCTCTAACTGTCTCTGTCTCTGTCTCTCTCTCTATCTGTCAAAAAGTAAAATGGAAATAACTATGCACTGAGGACAAAAAGATAATTTCTCTCTATAAATTTGAAAAGATAAAAAAAAAAACAAAAAAAAAACAACAAAAAAAACCCAGCTTTTTGTTTCAATGATTATTCTCTATTGTTTTTCTGCTTCATATGCCATTTTTATATTTATTATTATCTCTTCTATGCTGGCTTTGGATTTAATTATTTTATTATTAGTTTATGAAAATTAGAATTTAGATGGTTGATATAAGAGCTTTTTTCAATGGTAATATGCACATTTAATACTGTATATTTTATCTATACACTAGTTTATATCCTTCAAATTAGTTATATTGTTTTATATATTAATTGGTTTCAAAATATATTCTAAATGTTTATATTAATAGTTTATTTATAGTTATTTATAGTATATTGATAGTACAGTGTATTAATTTACATACTAATTATACAGCATATCAGACCCTTAATATCTGCTATGTATACTATATACTATGTAGTATATTGATTTATAGTACATATAGTTGTCTAAGACATAATTTGTATAACTTCAATCTCTTTATATTTGGTGATGCTTGTTATACAGCTCAAACTATAGTCTATCTTGTCAAGTGTTACATGTGTATTTGTAAAACTTGTAAATTATACTGTTGTCATAGGGAATATTGTAAAAATAGCAATTAAGACAAGTTTACTGGTAGGTTTTTTTTGGTAATTTCTTAATATGCTTATTAATTTTTTTATTTTTGTATTTTATCAATTACTGAGAGATAAAATTTGACATCTCCAAATATAATTGTGGGTTTATATACTTTATTTAGTTTTATCAATTTGCATTGTGGATTCTGGTGACTTAATGTTAGATTTATACATATGTAAGACTATAATGTATTTTTGGTATATTCAGCTTATTATCATGTGTAACATCACCATTTACCACTGCTAATTCTCCTTGTTCGGAAGTTTACTTTGCCAGCATGGAGTCACTGAAGGTTTTTTTTTTTTATTTTTTTATTACTGTTTACATTAATTAATTTCCCATCCTATTACTTTCAAGTTTTCAATGTTTTGGCAGGTTTCCTATAGAAAAAAGAAAACCACAAACACAAATAAAAATAAACCCCCAAAAATGTTTAGGGTCTGTTTTTATAACTAATCTGACAGACTCTCCTTAGTAACAAAAGTGTTTAGAGTACTTATTTTTATAATAATCTATTAAAGTGGTTAAAATATTTTTTGTAATTTGTTTTTTAATTGACTCATTTGTTTTTTTAAACTTTCTTTGGTTTAGTCATCAAATATTGTACTTTTTAAAAAGTAGAGATTGAGATAAATATTATCTCTTCCTTTAAATGGGTTTGCTGCTATCCTTTCTGTATAAGTGGTTACATCAGTTTAGTCCAAAATTAGGCTGAGTTTGGTTTACTAGAGTTACCATGACTATACCTGACTTTAGACTTCTCCAGTGGTAGAAAAGTGAACCATTCTACTTAATGTGAAGTCTAGAATGTTAACATTTTTATTCTCATTGTTTTGTTTTTATCCTTAGCTTACTTAACTCCTGTATCACAGTGGAATTACATCTTTTTGTCTTGCCTTTTATTTACTAAGGGTTTTGGATGAGAGCAGATTGTTTTCTTATATCCTAATGTTATCGCAAGAGGAAAGGCCATGAGAAAACTCTCTGCTCTTCACGCAGATGTAGTAATGAATTACAGGTCAGCAACACAAAGGAAAGCAAAAAGTAAAACTCTCTTCCTATATTTTTCAAGAGAGAAATAGGCCAAGCCTGAGAGCCAGTAGCTCTGATGGGTTGGGGGTTTAAATTTTATTGTTGGAGTTAAGCCAGCCCTAAGTGTGACATACGGACTTGAGATATCTGACACACAGACTTAGGTCGTTTGATTGGCACATGTAGGTCATATAACTGTTTTCTTTTTGTGCATACCCTTGTCCAGAATGTGTACAGAGGACCAAGCCTTAAGGGTCATTTTATTATAATTACATTATAATGAGGGTGGGAATAAAGCAAAACACAAGGCCCAGTGGTTTGCACAAGCACCAAAACCCAGCTAATTATGGTTGGGGTCTTAACTCCCTCTTCCCAGGAGAGTTTGATGAAAAGATTGATCAATAGGGACGGGCCTGGGTAGTTCCTGGGGAATGAACATGGTTGATGTGAAACACTGCTGATCATGTTACCTCCTGGCCCGCCTGTTGTTCATGCCTAGCTTCCTACTCACCACTAATAGCAACAGATATCTGCTTTGTTTCAGAGCATGATCTGGAAATGAAGTGGTATCCTGTTTCTATACCAGCAGCCACTAAATATGTTTTCCTAGTTTCAGTGCTGAGGATGGGACAGGTTATATAGGGTTCTTCCAATAGTCACTGAGCTTTACCTGGAAGGGGTGTCAGGAAAGTGCCCTGTTCCTCTTCTGCAAAAGGCAGCTTTTGCTTCAACCCCTTCTTCAGAGGCAGCTCACCTGATCTTTGCCTGGAAAAGCAAGTGGCAAAAGTTTGTTGATTGTTTGTGTGTGAGTGTTTTCATACCTATATTTTAGTTACAGCTAATCATCCACTGCACAGCTCTTCCACTGAAGTCACTCTTCGACATCATATGCCTAACCATCATTATTTTTACCTGAGCACATGGAGCTAGCAAATCATTATGGACACTTGCTGTGTATAATCTGTTACTCTAGACTATGCTCAGATTTTACATATTTGTTATAATTTAAGATATGTTTCTCTCTACCTAATTTTATGACTAACTCCTATATTTCCTGTGCTCACTTACTGATAAAAAAATTTATGATTCCCATTTCTCATCAGAGGTTTGCCATCCTTCGAAATTACATTTATCTGATTGCCTTGTGATCTAAATTTTCTGTTGAGTTCAACAAAAAAAGTTAGAATTTTGTTTCTTTTTTTTTCTCTTGTTAAAGATATCTTCTTGTGACTTTCTACATCTTAACCAGAAGCAAATCAAGGTAATTATATTTTTAATTTTATTTTCAAATATATTATACAAAATAAAATCAATTTTTTTTAATATTTATTTATTTACTTATTTATTTTGACAGAGAGAGAGAGAGATACAGAGACAGAGAGAGAACTGAACTAGGGGAGCTCCCAGTTCAGCATATGGTTCCGCACGGGCCGGGGCCGGGGCCGGGATTCGATCCCGGGTCCCCGGCGCTGCAAAGTGAGCGCTTAACCCACTGAGCCATCCCGGCTTCCCCTAAAATCAATTTTTAATTGCACTGATAATTGAGCTGGCTAAATTTAGCTATAATTGATGTAGTAACTGCAAGTTAATGTTTTATTCAAATATAGAACATTTTCAGATTTTATTTTTTTAATGTTTTTTGCCCCCCCTCTCTTTATCTGTGACTGTGATTACAGTTGATATAACCCCCCCTTTTATTAATGTTCTGTTAATTTTTTTCAATTTTTTATTATTTAGTGCTTCAGTTTAGGTATTTTCTTAAAGAATGTTGTCTTTAGATAAAGAATCTGATTATTTCTTTATTCCAAACTTTCTAATTGATTTTCATCTCTAATTTACTTTCTTATATTTTTCTTTCCTTTTTTTTTTTTTTAAGATTTATTTTTATTGTTTTTGACAGACAGACAGAGAGAAGAAGGAGGGCCCAGAGCAGTCTCCATATTTGTACATCACTATGTTTCTACAGAGTTTCATTCCATAGGTGGGTGCTGGGCTATGCAGGGCATAAGCCGAACTGGGGGCCTCCCACATAGGAAGCTTGCCCTGGTGAGAACTAAACTGGGGCACAGACCAGTTTGACACATGGGTCCATGCAAGCCGGGGCCTGGACTACAAGACGAGCGCTCAACTCACTGAGCCATCCTGGCATCCTTAGTTTCCTATGATTTTCCTAAAATATTTACAATTTTTATTTTAAAAGACTTGGTTTTAGATATTGTTATGTGGGTTCTGTTTTGTTTTTGCCCTTAACACCATCGTAGAATGTTTTTTTCTATCTAGAGTTTCAGTGGAAACTCATGGTGTTTATCATACCCTTTAACTTAAAGAAACTTGAACTCTGCATTTTGTTTTCACTGCTAGGCAGCTTATATGTCCTCTCAGATCTTTAATTTCAAAGCTATTACTTATATCTACATTCATTGCAGTCATGTGTGAAGTTTAATAGCGAAAGACTTGAGGACAATGTGTATGCATATCCTGTTTTTTTGTTTGTCTATTATTTATATTGCTAAATGTATTTAAATTGGCCACGATGAACAGTGCTGCAATGAGAATTGGGGTACATATGTCTCAGCAAATTAAACTTTTCAAGTTTTTTGGTAGATACCCAGAAAAGGGAATATTGGGTCATACGGAAAGTCCATTGTAATTTTTTGAGGAATTCCCAGACTCTCTTCTCTAGTGGTTGTAGCAATGTACCATAGTTTTCAGTCCATATGACTCATTTCTTTTTCCTCCAAGAAGTGGGTGGAAAGTCTGTGTGTCTTATGGAGCGAATATTGCATCACAGACTGTGATGTGTATTACCTGACCTTTCAGTGGTAGTGGCAGCTGTTAGAAAAGGAAGTGGTAGGCCTGAAAAAAAAAAACCCTGTGGGTGCGTAAATGTACCACTTTACTGCTGAATCTCAGGGTGCCTGGTCAGTTGCTGTCCACCTCTGCCCATCACCTGGAACCTGGGAGTATGCAGACAGCTGTCTGACCCTCCCAGCTACAACCACTGACCTGTTGAATTAGTTTAGGCTAGTAATGGGTATGAGTGAACTTTGCCAACTGCCAATTGTCTTTGACACTGGGTGGGATCTGTGCCAGTGGACCTGCCTCCACTGCCAACCAGCTAACTGCCAACTGAAAAGTGGGTGGAAGTGGAGCTTTTGGAAGGTTAGAGGTACTTTTTAGTCCCTTAGTTCCTATTCTGTAATGCCCTGGTCTTACACCATCTCCGTGCCAGTCTGTAGTCCCAGAAAAGTGGTCAGTTTATGCAGGAAACTGAGGTGGCTGGTGATGTGTAGGACAGTGAGGCTGTCAGTACATGGTGGAGGCAGTAATGTGCTGTTGGAAGGATCAATAAGAGGACACAGGCCTTTCTTTAGCTACCCCATGTGCCTACTCTGGCCTGTACCTACTTGCTGTACATGACTGATTTCCCACCTGCAGACTACGTCCCAGAGGTCTTCTGAAAAATCCTGTTTTATTAGTGCTTGACCAGTTCAGAGCGCATACTAGCAAAACTATATAAAAGAGCTTGAAAGAAGTGAAGACTCATCTAGCTGTAATTCCTGGGAGTCTTACCAGCCAGTTTCAACCTCTCAACATTTCTATCAACAAACCATTTAAAGTTTTTATGCAAGAAGAGTGGAACAAATGGATGCCTGCTGATAATCATGATCTGACTCCTACTGGAAGAATGAAGAGGCCCACTATCACTCAAGTTTGTGAGTGGGTTAAAACATCATGGCACTCAGTAAAGGACAAAACCATTGCAGTCATTAAAAAAAAATGTGGCATTAGCAATGCCTAAGATGGAACTGAAGATACTATGATATATGAATATAGCAAAGGAAGTAATATTGGTGATTATGAGCAACTGAGCTTCATAAATTCTGACACTAAAGATGATGCATTCTTGGGGTTTCCAGAAAACTTAGAGTGCTTGAAACTTAAATTCTGTCCTCATTTGTTGCTGACAGTGATTGTTCTTAATATTGTTGTTGACTTTACATCGTTGAAATATTCTGCTATATTTTATTAAATATATTAGTACAACATTTGGTTCAGAATATTTTTTTCTTATTTTCCTACTCTAAACCCAAGTGCATCTTATGCTCAGGTGCGTCTTATAGTGTGAAAAACATGGTACATTCCCACAGCAGTGTGTGAGGATTGCTTTTTCTCCACAGCCTCTCCAGCACGTTATTCCTTGTCTTGTTGATTAAAGCCATTCTAACAGGTGTGAAGTGGTATCTCATTGTGGTTTTGTTGTTGTTGTTGTTGTTTTTTAAAGATTTATTTTATTGTATTTGACAGAGACAAAGAGATACAGAGACAGAGACAGAGAAAAGAGGAAGGGCCCAGAACAGTCTCCAAAATTATACATCATCAGTTTTTGATATTGCTTTATTCCACACAGGTGGTTGTGGGCTGCAGAGAGCAGGACCTGGGCTGGGGGGCCTCCTTCATGGGAAGCATACTCCAGTTCATCCTATGGGTGCACATGGGCTGGGGCAGGGATTCAATCCTCAGTTCCCAGGGCTGCAAAGCAAGTGCTTGCTTAACCCACGGAGCCATCCAGACTTCTTCTCATTTTGGATTTAATTTACATATCCCTAATTGCCAGTAAAGTTGAGCATTTTTTTTCATATACCTATTGGCCACTGTTATGTCTTCATGGGAAAATTGTCTATTCTACAAATTCATAAGCTTCATTTGTCAGATTTCCCAGTTCATTTCCAAATGCTTTGGCAACCCCGTAATAGAACCTTGATCCCTTCCATCTTCTGACATTGCTGCTGCTTTTTCTTCCGTTTTCTTCCCTACGTAAAGTAAGAACTAGGAGTTGAGGATGATGCTTTATTTCAATGTATATTTTCCTTACCTTTATGGTGATGGAGGGGTTTCCGTTCTAGGGCTAAGGGGTGACTAACAACATGATACCCAGAACTGAACAGATGAGATTGGCAACAGTTTATAAGTCACATACTCATGACATGGAGAAGGCAGACAACATATGTTATACAATGTGACATAGACCTTGTAATCAGTAATAACGTCAACAAAAAGGAACTGAGAAAACAACATTATAGCATTAAGAAAATGAGTTGACCCCTGATTCCCGTGGAAGAATTTTATTGGCTCGTTTGAATAATTTTGCAGGCTGGAAAGAATCTGAAACCAACTTACTCAGCAATAAGCAGGAACTACATCTGTTCCCTTTAACAAAACAAATTATTTTTCTAGGGGACCTTATCTGTGGGACCAGAGTTAGGAAGAAAACTTGTGGTTAGACTATTCATGTGCCTCCCAAATTGCTTCAGATAGTCAGGCAGCACTAAATGTGAGACATTAATTTTAAGCCTTTCACCACATGCTCTCAGAAGAAATGCCAGTTAAATAAAAATTTTCCATAGTGAGATTCATGTATGATTCATTGTTTTCAAAATTATATGCCTTCTATCTTTCATCTGCTCTTGATCGCTCATCATTATGTTGGAATGTTTTTGTTTTTAAATTTGGTCAAAATTTTACAATTGTTATAGGAAGTTTAATCTTCCATAACTTTTCAAGAATATGTATATATTTATCATTGCTGAGTATTTTATTCTGCATATATACAAACATCTAGAATAGTTAAAAACATTATATAGAAAACACATATATGCCCATTAGATTTTACAATGAACATTTTGTTATATTTGGTTAGTTACATATCCAATTATCTATTCATCTTTGTGTCTATTCATCAATATTTCCTTTTTTAATAACCATTGGAAGTTGCAAACAGTACACTTAACTGCTATGGACATTCTGAAGGTAAATTCAATAGCATTGGTACGTAGTGCATACAAAAATGTAGAGTCAATGTTGACACTATAAATTTTGATATGATAATCTGTGAAGATGTTGTTTTTATTAACCAAAGTAGAAGCAGTTTTTGTGGGAATATGAGAAGCACATTACTTTTAAATATTTAAATTTAAAATCTTATCAGACATCCATAAGTGTTTTGGATATTGAATATACATATTAAGAATTCATTCCAAGTGGCAAGATTTTATTTTTTCACTGATGAACATTACGCACACACACATACACACACACACACATCTTCTTTATTCATTGGTCTATCCATGTCCATTTGGATGATATTATGGTAGAGAGTATGCTAAGTTGAAGTAAGTCAGGCAGAGAAAGACAAATAGCATAATATGTGAAATCTACCAAATAAGCAGACGAGGAAGAAAAAAAAAATGATAAGAAAAAAACAAAGAATCAGATTTATAGAAAGAGAACAAAGGGATGTTTATTAGAACAGAAGGGTAGGGGATATATGAAAGGAAGGGAAATATATTTAATAATATTGTGCTAAGTTTATACAATGACAGATGAGAATTAGGTATATGACCATATCATAAGGCAGGGATTCCCAACCCCATGGCCCGATTTGAGTGTGCCCGCCATTATTTGACTGCATCAGTTTTTCATAAACACTAAGTAAAACTATAATTTATTTTTATACATTTGTTAGAATTTTAAAATATTGTTTGAGTATCTACACAGGTTTATTATATTCATTGGTATGTTTGCGATATAGTATGTATAAGCTTATCCCTAGCTTTCGCCTTTGTACATGTCGCATCTTATTTAGCCGCTGCACTCTTTAAACTCTCCTCCACCCAACCGGGAGACGCCAAGTT
>PVKE010037254.1:0-15991 GCA_004027555.1 Craseonycteris thonglongyai | reverse complement strand
AAAAAAAAAAAAAAAAAAAAAAAAAAAAAAAAAAAAAAAAAAAAAAAAAAAAAAAAAAAAAAAAAAAAAAAAAAAAAATGAGGCCCACCATCACTCAAGTTTGTGAATGAGTGAAAACACTATTCGGTTCAGAATATTTTTTTTCCTGTTTTCCTCCTCTAAAAACTAGGTGCGTCTTATGGTCAGGTGCGTCTTATGGAGCGAAAAGTACGGTAACTGTTAATGAAAGGGTTAGTATGAAAGTTTCCATTGAAGATCTAGATCACTCAAATTCACTCAAACTCACCAATATAATCAACATAAGAATACTAAACAATATTACATCATAGTTTGACCAATCCATTCAAAGTGGAAGAAAGGAACTGTTCCCTGATTGTTTTTATTGTTTTGACAGAGAGAAGAGAGACAGAGAGAAGGGGGAGGGCCCAGAGCAGTCTCCATTGTTGTATGTCATCAATTTTCCACATAGTTTCATGCCACACAGGTGGGTGGAGGCTGCGCAGGGCAGGAACCAGGCTGAGGGCCTCCTTCATGGGAAGTTTGTCCTGATGAGAATTAAACTGGGGGTACAGCCCAGTTCACCATATGGGTCAGCATGGGCCATGGCTGGGTCTTGATCCTTGGACCCTGGGGCTGCAAATCAAGTGCTTAACCCACTGCTGAGCCATCCCAGCATCCCCTCCCTGATTGTTATCATACAGTAGGGAAGGCATTTTCAGATGACAAACAGGAATTGACTTCCCTGTTAAAGAAGGTACAAAACATTCCTTTCAACACCATAGTGAATTCTGATCCCACAGAGAAACAGACTGATCAAAGAAAAGGCAGATGAGAGTCATTGGATTAGAAAAAGAAAGCTTCTGTATTGCTCAACCAATTCCGCTGATATTAAGACTACAATTTTTCTATAGTTAAAAATTAATGTTAACTATAATGAGTAATAAAAAATTTCATTCAAGACCAGGAGGTATAGAATTTATAGTATATAGACAGGCTAGTAGTTATCTTATTTCTTTAGCAAGGATATAAAAATCTAGTGTACAATCTAGAGAATCAGTGCACTTATAATAAAGTAGCACCAAGACATTCATAGATTTAATATTTGTAGTTTTAGTTATTGATAAGTAACCCCCAAAGTCCACATTTGTCATTTTTTGGTGACAATTTGAATCATGGGCTGGGGTTGAACCCTAGGCTAGTAGTTGATACTAGGTTCTACAGCTTAGCAAGGCCTGTTTTTTGTTTCATTTGTTTCATATGCAAAAATTATCACAAGGTGATTAATATTTATTTTTATCACAAGAAAACTTCAAAAAAGTTAATAATGAAGTGTCAAGACTGTGAAACAGTGTAGGAAAATGTTATGTGCGGTATGTGACTTTAACTCTCCCTCCCGATCACCCAGGTCCACTCATTACAACACTTTTTCAGCGGTCATGTGAGTATAAGCAGGTGGTGGGGAAAGCCCTCCTCACTTCTCTCTGTCTTGAGGTGATGTGTCTTGCAAGTCCAGGTGGCAAATTCCCTGTGTGAGCTGCAGAAATAGGTGATTACTCAGGGAAACTTGAAGTTTATTACTTGTCTTACTCTTAAACACATGGTGGCCATAGCAGTTGGAAACAAAATGGGAGGCGATCTGGTTCTGAGAATATGAGTAACCATGTAATTTAGCAAAGCTAATATTGTGCAGTTTCTATAAATAACATGCAGTTTACTTTTGTTATTGAGACATTTATTACTAAAAAGTGTAGGGGTGTCTGAAGCAAAAAAAAAATAGAGATGGTTTGCGGTACATGTTAAGAGGGGGGAAAAAACATACTCCATGAAATTATATCTTTATTTCTGAATGACCTTTACATTCTTAAAAATAATCTCCTTGGGGAAGCCGGGATGGCTCAGTGGGTTAAGCGCTCACTTTGCAGCGCCAGGGACCGAGGATCAAATTCCAGCCCCGGCCCGTGCGGACCCATATGCTGAACTGGGAGCTCCCCCAGTTCAGTTCTCTCTCTAGCTCTGTATGTATCTCTCTCTCTCTCTCTCTCTCTCTCTCTCTCTCTCTCTCTCTCTCTCTCTCTCTCTCTCTCAAAAAAAAAAAAAAATCTCCTCAGGATTCCCTTGAAGCTTGAGGAATTATTTGTTGCATTGGTTATGGGGGTGGGGGTGAAGAACAAGAATTCCACCTGAAAAATTGTCCACAGAAAGGCCAGCTTGCTATTATTATCCAAGACAGGGAGTCTCCTCAACAAGATTCCTCCCCATGGGGTCTGAGCTAAGGAAGATTAAAGTGTTAGGTCATGCAGCCTCCAGAGTCCCTCCCAGTGTTCTTGGAAATGGCTATAAACTATCCCTAAGTGAGACATCTAAGTTTTCTCACACTTCCTTCATTCCTAACTGCTGGGTCAAACTTATTTTCTCCTTACCTACCTTTTCTGGGAATGCATTAGTCAATATTTCTGTTTTGGAGGTATCATCTTTTTCCATTTTGTGGCTTTGCTATCTCATTTCTAGCATAAATCCACTAATTAGAGTTGGCATCTAATTTCAGGGTCTGTCCTGTGGACAATAGACATGCAATAGATGTTAAATCACACCGACAAAAACAACAGACTCAAATAGTAGTATAATAACACTAAAATAGTTCATTTTCCCAACTGGATGAGCTCTGCCAAGCTTTGACCCCAAAACAGCTTCATATACACACATATGAACCAAGCACATACACACATGTTTCACAGTTTCTGTAACCACAGGAAGGGTTTCCATTCTGCCCCATTGTACTTTTATACACTACTTCATTGCTATAATCTCTAGGAACATTGCTCAAATTAAAAAAATAGAAAAATGTCATGGGAGAAGGGATTAAAGTAAAAGAAGCTGAATTATAGAGTGTAAGAATGGGTGATGATTTTTATAATCAATTATTTTCTAAACTTTTATTTTGATAGCTCTTTAATAATACATACTTCCCTAACTCTAATTCTCCCCTTCCACTTTCACTGAACTGAAAAGTATGGAAAGAAAATGATATTTCTCAGTCTTAAGGTATTTCTTGGAAGATCATGGAGCCCCAACCAAATCATGCTGTATGTTTCTCAGCCCCCAAAGCATTGCACAAGTGATATATGATTGATACAATATTGAAAGATAAGTATTCATATAATGCCAAAAAAATTTTATGAGGCAACCCTAAGTTCAGTGTAGCTTGGATGAGGTAAGTCTAACTGCTCACACTAATTTCTTAATTGTTGATTATAAGCCTCAGATCTTCAACAGCACAAACTCGTCACACTTAGTCCACAGATCCTGTACTTTGCTCATCCCCCCACAACACCCCCACCCCGACTGGAATGCATTGATCCTCTTCCTCAGTCTCTAAGACCAATCCAAACTTCAAGCTGAAGGTTCCACTAATTCTTTAGCCTCACTCATGGGAATTTCTTTCACATCACACTTTGTACCAGCCCAGACCTAGTCTTGTACTGATTCTGTAATCTTCTGATTTGTTCCCCAAGGCTGGACTACCAGTCCATGCATCTGCTTAATGCCCAAGCCCTTAATGACTGGTTCCTCACCTGTCTTTCCTCTTCTGATTTTCTTCTCTATCTGTGTCACCCCCACTATGCACCCTCCCCATTTCCTCATGACACACAGAAGTGCACACACACACACCAACACACGCACACACACTGGTGGACTGCTGGTGGATCCAACTGCCTGCTGTCTGGACACACGCCTCCTCTATTATTTGATATGATCACCAAATGTTCACAAACAGCACTGTCCCTTATTGTAGCAGAGAATGTTCCGCTAAACCAAGCTTCCTCCACTCTAGGGGAAGGATGATGTTTCAAATGTTACTCCTTCCTGTTTAGTTCAATCTTGCTTCCAGGCTAGATATGAGGTGATGTACCAACAATATCACAGACCTAACATGATCACACACATTCTCCAATCCCACCCCAAGAGCAATTATTCTAGAAATGGGTCTGCTCACTCAGAATCTGAAACTACGATAAAAAAATTATATCTTGTTTTGACATAAAAATATTTTAATATTCTATTTATCTCATTAAAATTTCACCAAATATCAAGATGCTTTCCTAAGTGCAAATAAAATAATCATTTGGAGATTCTGGTGATAGAGGTGGCACCTTCATTAAGTCTCACTAAGAGTACATCCAAGCTGAATCACCACTTTCCACAGAGTGTTCCTGAGACATTCAGATCAGGAACCCCACCCTTTGAGAGCACACATCACTGCTTGGGTGATGGAACTGCTTTGAACAAAAGTCTCAGGAAATTGACACTTACATCAAATTTTAACTTTAATCTATTGAAACACTATAATAAGACAGTTAAGAAACCTGTTAATGTTAGCAGTAAAGAGATAAATTAGCTTCATTTGCCTCCTGACATAATGCACTGAGAATACAACATTGCTTCAGTGTTATTTCTGCCCAAAGCGCATAACTTCAGTCTAGTCACAAGGAAACATCAGACAAACTCAAATAGAAAGGCAGTTTACAAAACAGCTGACTGTTCCAGATTAAAAGAGACATGACAACTAAATGCAACGTGTGGTCCCTGAACACTCCCTCCGAAAACATTTTCACTGGGACAGTTGGTGAAATATAAATAAAATCTGAATATTAGATATTAGCACCCACTCAGTGTTAATTTTCTGAAAGTAATAATTGTAATGTGGTTATGTAAGAGAATTTACTTATTCTTAGAAAATGTACCCCAATGTATTGAAGGGCAAAGGGCCACTGTGTTGGCAACATATTCCCCAATGGTTTATAAAATAATAATAGTAGCATCTACAGAGAGAGAAAATGATTTTTTTTAATGTTGTAAAATGTTAATTGGGAAAGGCTGACTAAATGGTTATAGGAGATTTTGTACTTATTTTGTAACTTTTTTGAGAGTCCAAACTCATTTCAAATTAAAAAATTACCCCCCAAAATATGTAATCCCCTGTAGTGGAAGATTCATTTTCTAGCTCTCAGAATGCCTGAATGGCCCACTCACATAACTTTCCTTTAACAAGGCACTGGAGAAGCCAATTCAATTCAATTCAATAAGAACCAATCGTGTGACTAAAATTCCCTCAGTTCCACTGTTGGCAAAACTCCATATTATCCTTCTTTCAATATTTAACCTTCTTTCTTCCCATTTTCCTCCTGTCTCCTCTGTTACACTTTTTAAGACATCATGTTCAGGAGATGACGGGATGGCTCTGCAGGTTAAGTGCATCTCTTGCAGCCCTGGGGCCCACAGATCGAGTCCCGGCCCTGGCCTGTGTGGACCCATATGCTGAACTGGGGTGTGCTTCCCATGTGGAAGGCCCCCAGCCAGTTCCTGCCTGCCCACCTGTGGAATGAAACCATGTAGAAAACTAATGACGTGCAACTATGGAGACTGCTCTGGGCCCTCCCCCTTCTTTCCGTGTCTCTCTGTCTCTCTGTGTCAAAAACAATAAAAATAAATCTTAAAAAAAAAAAGAGAGAGAGACATCATGTTCAGTGAACCATAATGTCAGCAAGTGACTGTAGCACAGTGCTTCAGACCAGGCTCTTAGGATGGAATTTCTGACTCTTCTGTTGAGTAGCAGTATGTCCCAGAACAATGTTTTTTGTTTGTTTGTTCGTTTGTTTTTAATTACTGAAACGAAGGTAATAATAACACTTGTCTCCGGAGATTGTTGTGATGATTAAATAAAATAAAAATGTAAGGTGCTTGCCCATAGTAAGTATTCAAAAAATGTTACCTGTTAATCTTTTAGGTCAAATATATTGAGAACTTTAAAGAAATAAGAAAACTTGGCTCTTAAAAATAAGTAAGTTGGTACTCTCCATAATGTGTTCACATTATGAGGACACCATGTGCTAGAATTCAAAAGGGAATGTGAAGTCCAATAACTACACAGCCATGACTGAACTAAGAATTGCCCCAAATCCAAAATAATAGAAGACATGAGCATAAATAAGCAGCTTAATTCCATTTTAGAGCTGTGACAAATCTAAAACAAAGTGGAAATTACAGGCAACAACTTAAGGAAAAATGAAACCAAAAAAACAGTACTTGGCCTCCCAGTGGGAGACTTTAAAAGATAGGGAAGAATATTTGATTATGAGACAAAAACATGTGTAACTTTCTCATTTCCTGCTCACGAGAGGCTCTGGCTGCCATTATTTAAGCTGCACTGAGGACATATAATAAGAGACTAAGCAGATATAAATGTTCAGCAGGACAATTCTTTATGGCTCCTTGGCACCCAATGCCAAACATTAATAAAGTTTATGAGAAGCCAGTGAGCACTGTAAATTGCTCTCCTTCTAATTTGAGTCATGCTGCAGATTCATTTGTTTCCTGCATGCTGATCTGACAATGAAAGATAAATCTGATAAAGTTCTCTAACTTGGAAAGAGATTTGTTTTCTGTCCAGGGAATCTGTCTCTACAAGGAAAAGGTTATTGGGCCTGGAGCCACCGGCAATAATATGTGTACCTGAGCCACCCCTTTGATATTCTCTGTTGTCATGCAAGATACTTTGCTTATTCAGCCTTTTTAAATGGTCCTGAAGGAATGTTTTTGTGCAACCCCCCTCACCACAAACTCCTGCAGTGAAGTGATTTAGGACTGAAATGTCCTGAAGTAAGCCATCTTTTACCAGCAAGGGCTGGGCGGCCATCCCTTTAGATCTTTTGTCACTCCAAACTCCATTGCTTATTTACATTTTTTAATATCTAGGGGGTAAATAGTTCCAAGACACACATTTCAGTTTGTACCTTGTCAGGGTATCCTGCAAGCAGGGGAAAAAAAAAAAGGCAATTGACTTCTACTTAATTTTCAAATATTACAGACTATTTTGCATTCTGACCCTAGTGATAGTCTTCATTAAACAGGCCAAGTCATAACTGACAATTTCCAGGAAGAAAAATTTTCATTTTATGAAAAAAAAAAAGAGATACCAGACACTTCTCATACAATATTATATCCTCATTCTTTCCTAAAATCACAAAACTCTATTTCAGAGTAATAAGAAAACCTAGTGACACCCTCCATCCCAAATAAAGAGGTTCTTTTAATAACAGTGATACTTTTTTTTTTTAATCCAGGATCTCAAAATATACCCTGAAGAACTAAAGAAATGGTTAAGTTAAAACAACAATAAATTTTACATAATCCAATAGTGACATTGCTACAACAGAGTCTAAATTTTAACCCGAGTAAAAACTGTCACAATCACTGATATATATATACCAATACTATTTTTTTTTAATATTTTTTTAATTATTTTTGACAGAGACAGAGAGAGATAGAGACAGAGAGAAGAGGGAGGGCACAGAGCAGTCTTTGTAGTTGTATGTCATCAGTTTTTGACATGGTTTTGTTCCACACAGGTGGGCGGGGGCCGCGCAGGGTGGGAACCAGGCCAGGGGCCTCCTACATAGGAGGCACGCCCCCTTCAGCCAGGGGCCAAACCGGGGGCGGGGGGGGCAAGAACCAAACTGGGGACCTCCTGCATGGGAAGCACACCCAGTTCAGCATATGGGTCCACACGGGCTGGCGCCGGGATTTGATCCTCGTTCCCCAGGGCTGCAAAGTGAGCTCTTGGCTTAACCCACTGAGCCATCCCGGCTTCCCCTACCAATACTATTAATGATTAAAAATAAATCATAGCAGAAATTTATTGAATGTTAGCCATATGCCAGCACTGGGATAAGAACTTGGCATGGATGAGCTCTTTGAATACTTGCTCTATCCTAAGAGATAAATACAATTATGATCCACCCCTCCTCCCCCAATGCACACACATTGTACACATAAAGAGAGTGGAGCTTAGCAAGTGTAATATTCAGCCCAAGATCACAGTACTTTTAAGGTGTAGAGCCCAGCTCTCACTCCAGAGCCCATTCTCAGGCACTCTGCCGTCCCCCGCCCCTGATCTATTGTCTAACTCTGGTCTATTCCTCCAGCAGCAAAACTCTTTCCAAGACTGAGTACTAGTGATGCGATAAAGCTAGAATTTCTTAGAAGACCCATCTGAAGTTCTAGGGAGGAAAAACACTAGAATGCAAAAATAAAGAGGTGAACTGGCCTGGGAATGGACACAGGAAAATTCCAACATCCTCAAAATGACAAGTAGCCCATTTATTGGAATTCAACAAATATGCCTTGAGCATTCTTGTGTGTGTCTGGCACTCTTTCACTCACTTGCATTTAGGGGGAAATACACCCTCAGTCTCTCTGTGTTCATGCTTTTATCAGAAACTCAGGTATCAGGTTCTATACTTGGAGCCAGGGTTTCCAAGTTAAAGAAGAAAGCCTCCAGTTTCCAAGACCTTACACTTCAGTACCAACCTGGCACATAGGAATCAGCTGTGATACGGTCTTTACTACTATTGTGTTTTCTGTCCCTTCCCCTAAAACAACAAAAGTTAACCCCCCACATCTAAAATAGCATATTAAACCTTCGAGATATATCTTGTTGGTCTTCCTAAGTATCCTCTAGTAGAAGCAACATGCCCAAAGCATCTTCAATCCATAGAATCAGAATGTGTGCGAACTAAATGGAAACAAAGATTGCCATCTGAACCCATAGGTGAGGAAATTGAGGCCTGGGTCTCACAGAAAACCACTGGCAAATGACAGTCCTAACCCATGTCATCTGGCTCCAGGAACTGTGTTCTTCCCCAGTGCATCATGCTGAATGACACCCTGTGTGATCAACTCATGTGCCCTCTGCCTGACAGAAGAAAATGAAAACTTCTGTTGTTCATAATTTTGGATAAGTTGCAATACTGTGGGTTCATATAAATCTGCTCACAAATTATACTCAATAAACCCCAGTGAGCAATTTAAAGGCATGATACCACCCCCTATTCTTGCTGGGAGGGCAAGGTGATGATGGAGCAGGAGGGAGGAGAATGGGGAAGCTCATAAATTACGAAAAGCAAAGGAGTGATTTCATCAAAGTGCCAAGCTCAGTCCATGGAATGTTTCAATTGTATAAAATTTATAGTTTTCTGAGGGAGATGATTTATGGGACCTAATTTTCCACAATAAAAAGCTCAGTGGGGATTCTGTGAATGAAATATCTTTTCAAAAATAAATAAAAAATGTAATTCGAAATGAGGGTCAATGGTGCCACGTCTGGAGAATAACTCCTTCTCGGATCAGCTCCAAAAATGAGTCACGAGAGAAAAACCCTATAAAATATGTGTTATTTTAAAAGGCATAGGAAGTTGTATAATAAGCAATATGCAGAAAAGCATATCTGATTCAATGTGTTCAATTGATAGGATTATATCTTTGTCACTGTTTCAATAAAAAAATAACAATAGAAACCTGAAGATTTTAATAAAAGCTAAGGCATTTAAGGAACAAGGGGGAAAGGAAAAAGACAGAAAAAGAGAATTCTTGTTAAAAATAATTAAGGGGGGGAAGCCGGGATGGCTCAGTGGGTTAAGCATTCACTTTGCAGCGCCGGGGACCAATGATCGCATCCTGGCCCCGGCCTGTGCAGACCCATATGCTGAACTTGGGAGTGTCCCCAGTTCGGTTCTCACCAACCCTGGCCCAGTTCCTGCCCTGTGCAGCCCCGTGCCTACCTGTGGAATAAAACTATGTGAAAAAAACCGATGATGTGTAGCCATGGAGACTGTTCTGGGACCTCCTCCTCCTCCTCTCTGTCTCTGTATTTCTCTTTCTCTCTCTCTCTGTTAAAAACAATAAAAATAAATCTTTTAAAAAATAATTAATTAATTAATTAAGGGAATGTGCCTTACGTTCAGGAAAAAAGCAAAATGTAAATATGTATTGCTTCATACAAATATGATCAGCATGGAATCAGAGCCTAGATTTCTTGATATAATTCTCAGTCGATTTCTTCAGTGAGGTCTTCCATAGGAAGTATTGTTTTTCCAGGTATAACATGGTTCTTTTTGTCTAAAATTGTTAGACAAAAAAGTGGAGATCACTTTATACATAGGAACAACCCATTATTAATCAACCCATGTATTGATTTCTTAATGTTGGGTTAGAAAAGTAGGGGTCATCTTATACAGGGGGGCACACTATTATAATGTGCATTGCAGTGAATGCTATAGAAGACAAAGCTACCAACATCTTTATCATCAGAATTTTATAGTGTTAATGGAAAGATTAAACAAAGTTAAACAATATTTAAGGTAAGTGAGAGTTAGCTAGGGCAGTTCACAATCAGTTGTCAAATAAACGAGCCATTTTTTTTGCAAAAAGGCTCTAGGGGCACTGTGGGAAAAGAGCTGGCTGGGTCCCAGAAAGAGAATATGATGGAAATAGAGCCATCCCACAGTTCTTGCAGGATACATAGGGCTTGTTTGGCAGAGATGAAGAGTTAACACATGTGTGGCTCAAGTGCACCTTCGCCTGAAAATGGTTAGCATACCTTGGTCTCTGTAGAATGACAATGCAATTTTCTATAGGCTCAATTATTTTGTAACCCTACAATTATATGAACTTGGCAAGTTATTCTATCATGTAAACCTCAGTTTCCCCCACTGTAATACAGGAATAAGATTGATGTCTACTCATGAGGCT
Organism: Craseonycteris thonglongyai; assembly: GCA_004027555.1. Taxonomy (NCBI): domain Eukaryota; kingdom Metazoa; phylum Chordata; class Mammalia; order Chiroptera; family Craseonycteridae; genus Craseonycteris; species Craseonycteris thonglongyai. Next base: position 5,404 of record PVKE010037254.1, on the reverse strand, counting down.
GTTTTTAAAATAAACTGAGAAAAAAGAATTAAAGTGCTGACCATATGTAAGCACCTGATAAATGTTCACTCTTGGTATTACCAACAAGACTGTCAGTACTTGCTGGATAAAGAGAACACAGCTCAATAGCCACTCTTTTTTTCACCAGATCCTTTAGCCAGCACAGAAGTAGGCTGAAAAGATTTACCATTTTAATTGGGATGGAAAATAACAGTACCGTCCTGTTTCAAATGGTACGTCAGGTCAGCCTCGTCTCACGGGGCTAAATTCAAGGTGTCAGTAGGCTGATCATATGTACCATTTAAAACAGGACAGTACCATTGTCTTCTGTCCTGTTTAAAATGGTACATCTGGTCAGCTTAGCACAGAGATGAGCTAATAGCCTCAGCCTCTCTCTAAATTCTGAACCATTCCAGGGAAATGACACCTTCCACTCCTGCTGCCTGACTTGGATTGTCAGGCACTTTGATGATTTTGATTCCATGAACTAAACTGTGACTAGAGTATAAAGACCTGCTTCACTGTCTTAACTCTCACCAGGTCCAAAACCAAACTTTGTATATATTAAATCCTCCTGAAGTAGCTTTGTTTTGTGTTTTTGTTTTTTAATGATGGTTAGGCCAGCATCTCAGAAAGCTGGGGGTGAATGACGGGCAGTGTGGGGACATTTCTCAAAATTCTAGCCTTCTATCCTGTGTCCTTTGCAATGTTTTCCTTGAGATTCTAGGATTAAATCCCACCCTATCCATCCTCAGGGAAATTTTGTTGGCCCAGTTAGCATAGAAAGTTCAATCTTTTTCTTCCTTTTTTTTTTACATCTATCATAACCTACCATTTGCACATTCTTTTCTTCTTTCACGATCCATCTTGAGAAATGTTTCTTGCTTGCAAGTTTCTTCACAATAACCAATTGCTATGATCACTAATGATAGCAATAGGCTGAAAAGTCCCATCAATTTGTAGTTTTGCAAATTCTGTTTCCACTGTCTCTGTGGAGAAAGCATGTGACACCTCTGTCATACTAAAAGTCAAATTTAGAATGCATTACATCTATTGGATATTTATAAATATGAGGCATATGTGAGTCTTATGGTTAGTTGATGGAATATACAGTCTTCCTATTGCTCAGTGCTGACATGGGAACATAGGTCCCCAGGAGCTTACTGGAATATTCACATATGGTCAGATGTTACACATATATTTGGCATCTTGGTTATATTTGAGAAGCAGTATGTCTTCACACAGACAATTGGCATCTGGCTTGAATATAGAAAAGTATGGAGGGAAACACAGATGCCAATAGAAAAATCAAAAGAAAAGAGGACATGGAGAATAGCCTTTCTCCCAACCTAAAGAGAAATGGAAACACTACATACATCTCCATCAGATGATCTGCCGCCCAAGTCTGAAAATTAAGTCTGCCTTCAGGGTAATTTTACTTCAAATCAATCCAAAATGTTGTTTCCTTCAAATAAATCAAAAAGACCTGAACAACAAAGTTGAATTATTTTAAGAATCAAAGTCTCTAGGAGGAGGATGTGGTGAAAAAGGTTTGAGTTCCAACTCCATAATTTACCAGTTGAGTGTCCTCAGGAAAACTGTGTAACCTCTCTGCACATCAGTTTCCTCATCTATTAAATGGGAGCAGATATACCTAAAATATTATTATTATTAACTCCATTGAATCATTTTATAAGTGGGGCATACATGATAATTAATGTCAAAATTATTATTAACTTCAGTAAACATTTTTGTGTGTGTCTGCCAAAGAGCATACCTCCTTCTGGGAACTGCCACCTCAGACCTTTCCTCCCTCTCCCTCACCCAGACTTTATCAGTAGTGTGGGAATCACCATGTTAGTATAGCATGTGTCCAGCCTAGCCACAGTATGGGACAATGTTCCTGAGCCTTAGCCACATTCTTGCCCTCAGAGCATGTGACGTAACCTTCACATCCATATAGCAAGGTTCCCATAGGAATCTTGCAAATATTATTTTGCTCAAACTTAGTTCAAGTAGGGTTTCTGCCACCTGCAAGAAGAAAGATTTCTAAAGCTGTGTGGGAAACAATAATGAGTTAAGGGTACAAAAAATTAGGGAGAAGCTCAAAAGGGGGAGAATATAAAAAATCAGGAAAAGTAATGAATAAGAAATAAGATTGCATAAGATAACCAGTTACAGTGGTTGAAATCCCAGAATTACCAGTCTTGTGACATTGAGCAAATCACAATCTTAATCCTAATCCATAAAATAAAATTGGTTTGACATGCTCATAACCTTTGTGGTATAATTGTGATCTGTCTCTTACTTCAACACATATAATCAAAACTAGCTCAAGAATCTTTTGTTTTGTTTTGTGTTTTAAAGATATTTTATGGGGAAGTGGGATGGCTCAGGAAGTTAAGTGCTCCCTTTGCAGCCCCAGAGACCGAGGATCGAATCCCGGTCCCAGCCCATTCAGACCCATGTGCTGAACTGGGGTGCGCTTATCCATGTGGGAGGCCCCCAATTTGGTTCTTGCTCCCGGTTCAGCCCCTGGCTCAAGGGAGAATGCCTCTCATACGGGAGGCCCCCAGTCCAGTTCCCAACCTGTGCAGCCCCCATCAATCTGTGTGGAATGAAACCATGTCAGAAAACTGATGACATACAACTATAGAGACTGCTCTGGGCACCACCACCACCCCCCACCTTCTCTCTGTCTCTGTCTTGAGAGAAGGTGAGAGAGAGAGACAGAGAGGGATAGAGAAAAGGCAGAGAGCCCAGAGCAGTCTCCATAGTTGTACATCACAGTTTATTGATGTAGTTTCATTCCACACCAGTGGATATGGGGCTGTGTAGGAGGAACCAAACTGTAGGCCCTCCTCATGGGAAGCAAGAACATTCGCCACCATCTTGGCAGTTACTAGTTGCACGCTGAAGTTCAGCATGTCAGTTTGCATGGGCTGGGGCCAGGATTTGATCCCCAGACCTTGTAGTTGCAAGGCAAACACTCAACCTGTTGAGCTATCCCAGCATCCCCAAAACTAGCTTGAGAATATTACAGTAGTTTGGTCCTCCACTTCCCCTTCCCCTGCATCATCTGAGAACCTCAGAACACTTAAATAAACCAAAAGGAAAGGTCACCAAACTTTCAATGGAAAGCATGCAAAAAATGCCATAGGTTGGCATGGGCCCTGGAAAGAGGAGGAAACTGCCAGTAGCACTACTCCCTTTCCAGTAGTGTCACACTCCACACAGGCTACCCAGATCTGCCAGGCACACACTCAGCCAGTACCTTCCAAAGTCCCTATTGCCCAAAAGGCTCCAGGCCTAGACTGGCACAGATGCCCATTTCTTCCAGACTCATAACCACATCTTTCTTTCCAACCCCAGAGATCAGTTCAGAATTTTGATTGCTTTCCTTTTCCTTCTCTGGAATTAAAAAAAAAAGTGTGTGTGGGCGGGGGGCTACTCTACTTCTTTCTGTGAAAATGTACCCATGTACCATATTCCCACATCCCACCTCCTTACCAGACTAGCTATCTGGTCTGCCTTCCCTCACTGATGTGCCTCAACTTTCAGCCTTCAGCTTAATTATCTTCCCCACCTTCTTCCTGGAGAGCAGAAATTGGAAACTCCTGTCATAGCTCAGATCTTGAGGTTCTGTCCCCCTTTTAAGACCATGAGTTCTTTGAAAAGTGGGAAAGCATTATTTTTGCCAAAGCATGCCATTACCACCACCACCATCCAACACTTAGCAAAACGCCAGACACATATTCAGCTCTTAAGAGTGTTGGTCAAATGTGAAACTTCAACATTTTTACCAAGAAGAGAGTTGGCTTGACTCTGCCATTCCTCCAGCTCCCTCCCAGATCATGCCATGTTGGGACTCACTATTTATGGGCCAATGTCAGGCCTCTTGTTGACCTTAGAGAGGTGAGTTATTCTATCTCCCTTTCATTTTTGTTTTTGGCATCAGATCAAAACAAAGAAACATGAAATAGAGTGTATGGTGGACTCACAGGAAGAGTAATATCTATTCTCACGATGATTTTCAATCAGAATTAGAAAGGACAACTTCTGTATCTCCTTCTGGATAACATATTTTTCATTCAGGTTTGACTTTCTATGTACCTATTTTATCCACTGCTCTTATTCAAGAAACCTCGTTATCTTTTCCCTTGGTGTCTTCACCATAAGAAAAGAGTTTAAAATAAAAGGTTCGATCACATAGACATTGTTGGATTCTTGAGAGCTGATATAAAGTTGCCATATCATTTTGTATCCATAACTCTATTTCAGAAGTGAACATTATGGAGCTTTCATACATTCATGAATGTAAACATAGCTTTTCTCTTCCCTCTAAAACCATTCTTCAGAAATGAGAGAACATCTTATATTTAATTCTTTACAAAGTCTCTATAGTACAGGGCATTTTCTCAATTGTGTTAGTTTGAACAACAAGGTAATATTGACTAAAATTACATCAGATGATGTTTATAGAGATCATCTGAGATAATTGATTTTTAACAATTATCTAAAAAAAAACAATACAGATTTAGCATTGTAAATAGGTTTTTGAAAATAACTTCATAGTATGTGATTATAATATAGAATAAAATGTTCAGTTCCAGCATCATATACAAAATCAAACAATATTATTACTCAAATAGTTACTGAAGGTAAAGATGATATTGTTTAGAAAAATTTGATAGGTAATCCCAAAAGTTCTCATAATGATAAAAAAGAAAAGACATTATTGCTGAAGATATAAGTAAAGCATTTAACTGGAATTAGTTCATGAAATGTAAGGTTGGAAAAAAAATATTTTTAATAAATATACTATCTTATTAAGATACATTATTTTATATCAATATATTGATTCTAAAATCAATATATTATTTTGTTTCAAATATGTATAGAAAACAAATTATCAAAGGTGCAAATTACCTATTTTATCTGCCCTTAAAAGTGTTTATGGGGAAGCTGGGATGGCTCAGCGGGTTAAGCGCTCGCTTTGCAACCCTGGAGCCGGAGGATCAAATCCCGGCTCCGGCCCAGTTGGACCCATATGCTGAACTGGGGTGTGCCCCCAGTTCAGTTCTTGCTGAGACCTATGCAGGAGGCTCCCGGCCCAGTTCCTGCCCTGCGCAGCCCCGAGCCCACCTGTGGAGTGAAACTATATGGAAAACTAATGCTGTCAACTGTGGAGACTGCTCTGGGCCATCCCCCTTCTTTCTGTCTCTGTCTGTCTGTCTCTCTCTGTCAAAAAACAATAAAAATAAATCAAAAAAAGAAAAGTTTTATATTCAAATTGGTCACAAAACTGTTCTTATATCTTGTCACTGCAAAATTAAAATGACCTAATATTTGGATTGCTTCATATTCAGACATGTACAGTATAGCAAAATTAAGAGAGATTTAA
>PVKE010037253.1:0-15993 GCA_004027555.1 Craseonycteris thonglongyai | reverse complement strand
ATACTGTCCCTTATTTTTCTCTCAGTGTAATGACCACAGTTTAGAGATCTGTTGCCGAGAATGCTCACTTATCAAGTAAATAGATAGGTAAGAAAAGCAATTTAATTTAAAACAAAGAAAAGGTACTTACATTTTAAACAGAAGAAAAATTGAAACTCAACGTGGTCACCAAGGATAAATAATATTGATTGATAATAATGCTGTTAATACAAAAGAAAAGAAGCTACCGTATGACACTACCAAATATTCAAGCTAACTGACTGTGTTCTTCGATGAGTCGAGTCGTAACTGATGCATTCACGCGTTGTGTCTGGTGACAAGTGAAACACATAAGTCAAAATGTATTGTCTGGGTGGGCAGAGATCACAGTGTCAGGCTGTCAGAATTCTAGGAATTTATGACCTTGGCAAATTCCCAGAATGCATTAAACTATTGCTAGAAAGTTTTGTCTTCTACAATCGCTTCAAAGTCCATGGTACACGGAATTCCACCCCAGACATTGCGAGTGATCAATGATCGACCAAAGTTGGCCTCGCGATCGACTGGTCGACCGCGATCGACTTGTTGGCCACCCCTGCTGTATAGGATCAAATATTGCGTTAGTTGTTGTATTATCTAGTTTTACATAACAATTTACCCCAAACTGAATAGCTCAACACAGTAAAATATATTATCTTTAGTTTCTATAGGTCAGGAATTTGGAAACAGGTTGGCTGAGTCTCTCATGAAGTTGCATTTATATGAGGGGCTGGAGGGTCCACATCCAAAGTAGCTCACTCACATGATTGACAAGTTGGTGCTGGTTGTTGAGAGAAAGTCTCATTTCCTCTCTACACAGGCCTCTCCTCAGTCTACGTAAAAGGTTACTGGCTTTCTCTAGAATAAACAATTCAAGAGAAGAAGGCAGAAGTGATAGTGCCTTTTGTGATCTCATCTTGAAGATCTTACAGTTAGTTCTGCTGTGTTCTCTAAACACCCACCCTCATCCTGAAGCAGTGTGGGTGGGGACTACACAAGGGTGTGGTGGAAACCAGGAGGGGAGGCTAATTGAAGGTCATTCTGAAGTCTGGCTACTAAACTGGTCATGTCTTTTTTGATCTCTTTCATTAAAAAGACATCTTTAAAAAGTGTTTCAAAGAACTATTTTGTAAGTCCACCAATATAATAAAATAAAACGAGTAGACAAATTATTTAATTATGTTTATTGCCACTTTTTCCCTCAGGTGTCTCCCAGTGTTGACTTTATATGATCAACTTATTCTTAGCTTCAAAAGCATTTCTTTCTAGAATTTTGTTTCAACTCACCCCAGAATCAATAAAATTTCTTTTTTATACTCAACAAACAAACAAACAAAACACCCCACAAGTATATGACAATTAAACAACATTCTATTATACTAAAGAAATACTGGATCAAAGAAGAAAGTGAGGAGAGATGAAATATACATAGAAACAAATGAGAGTGAAAATACAATATATCAAAATTATTGGGACACTGTGAAAGTGATAATATAAGGAAAATTTGTATCATTACAGGCCAACCTCAAGAAACAAGAAAAGTCCCAAATAAACAACTTAAACTTACATCTTCAAGAACTAGAAAAAAAAGAACAAAAGAAGCTTAAAGGCAGCAGAAGAAAGAAAATAATAATAATTAGAGCAGAATTAAATGAAATAGAGAACAAACCGACAATATAAAAAATTAATGCACAAAGAGCTGGTTCTTTGAAAAAAATTAATAAAATTGACAACCCCCTGGCTAAATTCAATAAGGAAAAAGGAGAAAAGTCACAAATAAGAAAAATCAGAAATGTAAGCAGAGAAGTTATGACAGATACCACAGAAATAAAAAGGACCATACAAGAATGCTATGAAAGAATATGTGCCATCAAATTCAATAACCTAGGAGAAATGAACAAGTTCTTAGAAATATATAACTTTCCCCCACCAATCACCCTAAACTCAGGCTTTTTTTTTAATAAATATTTATTTATTTATTTTTTAATTCTTTTTTGACAGAGAGAGAGATACAGAGACAGAGAGAGAACTGAACTGGGGGAGCTCCCAGTGCAGCACATGGTTCCACACGGGCCGGGGCCGGGATTCGATCCTCAGTCCCCGGCGCTGCAAAGTGAGCACTCAATCCACTGAGCCATCCCGGCTTCCCAGCTTTTTTGAGCTCATTTCATTACAGTGTGACTTGATATTGCCACTTAGCTGAAAGATGCAAGATATTGGTTAGAGTTAGGCATTTTTCAGATAATGTCCAAGCCAGGATTCCTCAGCAGCCTTTCTAACCCATTTTGTATTTTTTCTAGTTCTGTGTTTATCCTCTTTCTAAAATCCAGCTTACTCTGTAAGGTTCCATGTTAGTGTTTTGGTCAGTCTTGCAGATGCCCTGTACTGTTCTAAACAAGTGCTTGCCTCTACAAATTGTCCCCAGATGAGGCAAGCACTTGTTTAGATGTGCCTCATATGCTTTCTATGTGAATTTATTTATCATTATTGTCACTAATTTCCCTCATGAGAGCTATGTATCAATATGTTTTTTTGTTGTTGTTGTTGTTGTTTCCAGCTGGTATGTTTCAAAATCAGATATTTTAAAATGGAGCTACTGGTTGGCCATAAACTGCTTGAACAAATGTGAATGTGTAGAAGGTGCACTTTTAGCTTGGAAAAAAAAAAATTTACAAATTAATTTTTATGAAAGCTCTAGTGTTGTGATTATGAAGGGGGAAACTGGAAATTAGAGAATTTTCCTCCTCCTGCGTTCCTGCTGCCATTCTCGTTGCTCTGAAGCCTGTTACTTCAACCTGAAAGTCTTTTCAGATTCAGAGGTGACTGTCTTACAACCAATGTCAATTTAACAGATAAGAAAAAGCGACAGCCCTTCACATGTTTAGCTCTAAAGCCTGTACCTTTATCACATGGCTTATTTTCCCTAAAATAGTCTAATGTTTCAACCTGTATTGTTCTCAGATTCGAATATTGTCAATGATGCATTCAAAGTGTAACCAGTGTTGTTATTTATTTTTAATTAAGTAACTGAATCTGAAGAAAAATAAGACCGTTTGAGAAAACAGAATGTGTTCTTAGTAAAAAGTTGATGCATGTTACAATTCATGATCTGCTTAAATAGACTGGTGTGCCATGACTAAAATATCACAAGACACCTACTTTTGTGTTCTTGTTTCCTATTTTGGGTCACAGTGTGAGAAATGGCAGGCCTTTGAAGTCCTTCAGAATGCATTTTTAAAAGCAAAGACCAACTTCGTTGCCCAAATCTTCCTTGATGCCATCACCAATGTGTACACGGGTGATGCCAGTGATCTCATCCTGGAATCAGAGCACACGCTGTCACCATTTGCAGAAAAGATTTCTAAACTCCCAGAAGTTCAAAACAAACACTTTGAGATGTTGGAGTTTGTCGTTTTTAACTTAAATTATATTCCTTGTAAAGACCCTGTGTTAGCACCCTCTTAAAATCTAGCTCTTCTTACCACTGTAGCATTATGGCAATGAAAACACTTGTGAGGTTTACACAATGTGACTACATATTCCAAGACGTGTTCAGGGAGGTCAGCCTTCTGGAGGTCATGGCAAACCTTTCGTTCACATGTGCTGCCCTCTTGAAGGATCCAACTCAGACTTTAAGTGAACAAAATAAAGCATTTTTCATAATTCTGTTTGACAGAAGAGCTTGGGCAGGATATTTTGTTCGTGTTTCAGGAGGTTATTGATTTGAATGACTTAGTCAGGTGCATTATTGTGACATCCTCATGAATAGTTCCCAGAGTTAACTTGTTCATCCAACCTCTGTGGGGGAACTGGGAAAGGTCTAGGTGAGGCCTAGAAATCTGTCATTGTCGGGGGAGAAAATTTGAGGTAAAAACCAAGGGCAACATTTATGATCCACATGATAGGTCTACTACTCTGTGTTTCTAGAGGGAAGAAAAACTTCTAGGAAGAAATGGAATGTTTAGGTGCCTCAAAATGTTTTCATTAATTACACAGAGCAAATCAATGTATCTCTGTTGTGATGTAATGTATACACACATATATTATCAACACTCACCATAAATGTTATGTTTTTCATCCTTTCTGATAAATCTGATAAAAGTATGGAAGTATTTGGCACTTAGTTAAGTATTTCTGTGTGTTGAATGAATTATTACAAGTTAAACAGATAGCACCATTCATAAACTTCTTTCTCTTTGGTACATTAAAATAAAGCACTCTTCTGTTGACCTCCTTCAGTAGGAAAAACCCTGTGAGAAGAATATGTTGAACTGTGATTGACATTCTCCTTTTTAATAGTTCTGATAACTGTGTAGCCTCACCAAAATAAAATCTGTGAACATGAATTTTGACTTCACGTTTTTTGGTAGCCAGTGACATGTATATTGTTTGTAAAGGTATTATATCAGTTGTATTAGTAGTGAGAATGAATACTAAAAGAGTTCTTTTTTTTTTTAATAATTAAAACAAAATTGAATCAAGAAAAAATAAGCTTATATTTTTTGTAATTTGAATCTTTGATCTTTTCCCTGGGGGACTTGAGAAATAATAGTTCAGTTGAAGACCAAAACCACCTGGCTTTGTTGGTTACAGAGATGCTGACAGTGCTTCTTCAAGGATCAAACACAAATAGAGGGAATGAGAAAAGCTACTAGGGCAAAAGCTTTGGGAGGATATTACCGCTGGTTATGTTTTTCTAATGATTCTTGCTTCTGAAATGCTCCTGTCACTTAGAGAAAAAATAAATGATTCGGCAATGATACCATCACATCTCTAGAAATGCAATACTTCTAATCTTTATGAGTATATTGATAACAAAATATATAACATTATTATTTCAAAATATGTTTTCATATTTTATTCCCTTCTATGGTATACCTGGTGTTTAAAATATTATTATTATTTATTGCCAGGAACCAGCCTGGGTGAATGAAGTCCCTGAGTTCGAGCAGTGGGAACTGAAGACAGACCCAATGATCTGCTGACTGCCCTCAATAAGGACAGCCCCGAATAGCTTTATTAGTTATCTTATATAGTACACATATGTGTCATTACAAGAGAACATCAGACATTGTTTATCTCAGCTAAGCCTAGTCCAAGGACATCTTTATCTCAAGCACATAGCCATTTCTTTGTAAGCACATAGCCATTTCTTTGTAAGCACATAGCCATTTCTTTGTAAGCCTTTTTTGCTTGTAAACCTTTTTGCTTCTAGTTTCTAGCTTACTGGCTTTCTGTAACACTATGTTACAAATTGTCAGCTCACAAACCTTCATGGGAAACTGCAGGTATGCATCTAGTTTCTATCCTTTCCAGGAGTTTGAGGGGGGCTGAGGCCCTGCCATCAAGGCCCCCAGAGAGCCTTCCCTGTCAAGCATATGACCAGCTCCCAACAAGTTTTACTTACACAGTGAAGACTCTTAGTCTAATAACTGCTTATTTAAATATTTTCTCAAAATGTCTGCTTTCTACAGTGGTTTCCTTAACATTTAAATAGTTCAAACTAGAGTATTCCAATGTGACACATATAGGGAAATATTGAAGAATAATTCTCTAATAAAACTTGCCTCTCCCAGGTAAATTGGATTCATTAAACCTTCTCCTTTATCTTTAGTCTCAACTTTCCTCCAGTGTTTTTCTACCTGACATCAACAGATAATCCAAGTGTATTACAAAATATCACTCTTGCTTTTAAAAAAGATTATTACAAATTTCAGCTAACATCTGAAACCTCTCAGGCTCTAGTATCAGAACATGTTGAGAAGAGAAAGTGATAGGGAGGGGAGTTCAGATGAGTAGGCTGTACCAAGAACACATGGAGCTTTCTAAACTGTGCCAGGAAACTTCAATTCTATTTTAAGGGTTGTAAGAAGCCACAAATGAATGATCAAACAAGCAAATAGAAAAATACATGCCTATTTACCTGCATGCAGAAAAATTCAATATATGATTTAATTAAAATGTTTTAAAAATAATAAAAATAAAGAACTTTCCGAGAAGCTGGGATCGCTCAGTCATAGAGCGCTCACTTTGCAGTCACAGGTACCAAGGATAGAGTCTTGGTCCATTTGGACCCATATGCTGAACGAAGATGTGTTTTCCATATGGGAGGCCCCAAGTTTGGTTCTCGCCCCCATGACTAGGACCCTGCCTCAAGAAGGCATGCCTCCCATACACAAGTCCCACAGCCCAGTTCCCACCGTGCACAACCCCAGGCCCACTTGTGGGAAATGAAACTTGAAAGCTGATAAACTAAAGCTATGGAGACTACTCTGGGTCCTCCCCTTCTCACTGTCTCTGTCTGTCTCTGTCAAAAACAGAAAAAAGCCTTAAATCGTTAAAAACAAAAAAGGAATGTTCCAACGACTGTGCCCTCCTGGAGCTTTAAACTGTCGGCCTTCATGTCTGAGCCGCCAGTGTTGGTGAACGGCAGTTCAGGTTGTCCTGCCGGGTGCGGGTGCCTGTGACCCTCTGTCCTCTGCAGCCACGGGAAGCAGGCAGCATGTGTGCTGTGTGAGCCCCCTCCTCCATCCCTCCTCCAGACAGAAGTGGACGAGGCAGCTAAGAGTTCCAAGCTAAGGGAACAGGAGAGCAAGAGGACTGCCACACGCCAAGGTGCAGAGTCGCCCTGATGACGTGCAAGGACTACCTCACTACAGGCTCCTCAAACTGGAGGGTGCAAACCAAGACCACGAGATACATCTTTCTGAAGCATCAAGTTTATTGCAAGACTTGGAAGAACCACGTGCTTCCAAGAGAGCAGGGGAGGGGAGCAGAACCCAGGAGAGACAGTGCAGTCTCTGAGGTTTCACCCAGGTGGGGGCCGGCGTGGACCTACAGCAGGAGAGCAGCCCTTCTTCCTGTCCACCAGGGGCCTGCAGGCCATCCTCCCAGCACACCACGGATTTGGGGGACGGTGCTGCTGAAGTCCACAGAGATGCCAGGCACGCTGCTGATGTGAATCCTGTGCAGAGAACACCTCAGCAGTTGACACACCTCCCTGGTCCGCCGAAGCAAGTCCTCTCGCCTGGGGCTCCTTGCACACACAATGTGTCCTTCTTGCACTACTGCCACCTGCAGCTTGCCTCCAGCCTCTGGCCCATGTCCCCAACCCCGTGCCCGGGTTCCCAGGACCTCAGCTTCATGCAGTCCAGCTTGGCAACTGCGGGCAGCCCGGCTTGACCTCCCTGGAGCCTGGTGGTAGCCCTGCCTGGGCCGGCAGCAATCTCATCTAAAGGGGCGTGACCCTGTTGCGTTTGCCACGCCCCCTCACGCACGACCACAGGCAGAGCTTTTGGAAGAAATGCCAGAACCTCCTAGCCAGCCCCCGCTGGCCCTGGCTGGTTCCCTGTGGTGGCCCATCGCTGCCGCCACTGCTGCTGCTGCTGCTGCTGCTGCTGGTGTTGTGTGTGGCAGAGGAGTCCTCGGGGCCACACTGGGGGGCTGGGCTAGGGGTGGCGTTCCTCATCTCCGGGCTGGGTGGGGCAGAGGCGCTCCTGGACTGGGACTGCAGGCTGGGTGGGGGAGAGGCGCTCCTGGACTGGGACTCTGGCTCCGGTGGGGGAGAGGCGCTCCTGGACTGGGACTGCAGGCTGGGTGGGGGAGAGGCGCTCCTGGACTGGGACTCTGGCTCCGGTGGGGGAGAGGCGCTCCTGGACTGGGACTCTGGCTCCGGTGGGGGAGAGGCGAGCTTGGACTCGGCCCGGCTGGCGCGGGGAGAGACGGCCCTGGACTCGGACTCCGGGCCGGCTGGGGGAGCGGCGGTCGTCCATTTAGGCACGTGTCGGGGAGTACCCGACCTCGACCCGGAACTGGGTCTGGGGGTGCCCGACCTGGACTTGGGGCTCGGTCTGAGAGTGGCTGTCCGCGACTTGGGGCTGTGTCGCGGAGAGACTTTGGTCCATTTCGGGCTGGGTAGAGGACTGGCCTTCCTGGCCTTTGGGCTGGGCCCTGCAGTGGCCGTCCTGGACGGCGGGCTGGCTGCTGGACCCGCAGACGCTGGGGCCTGGTGTGCTGCGCCCTGGTCCTGAGGCTGCTGCTCTTCTTCCTGGAGCCTGGAGCGCTCCGGCTCCACCTCCTGCCCTGTGGCTGCACCAGGGCTGCTGAGCGCCGGCGGACTGAAGGGCCTCACTTGGATCGTGCGGCCACGCGGCTGGTGCTTCTTGGACTTTAGGATCAGATACGTGCCCATCACGTCATTGTATCTCTTCCTCGCCAAGGCCGTTTGGATCTGCTGGAGCTGGAATCCCATGTTGACCATCTGCTGCGTCACCCACGGGTCCGTGTCGGCATCCGGTGGCTCTTGGTATGGCTCCAGCACTTCCCTCTGCCCGAGGTTGAGCCAGGGGTGAGGCATCACTTCTTCTAGGTTGCTCCTGTCCTTGGGGTCCAGGGTGATCAGTTTACTGAGCAGGTTTCGCAGCTGAGCCGTGAAGTCAGACGGCACCGTGTAGCGCCCGCTCTGTATCCGCTCCCCCAGCTGCACCAGGCTCTTCCCCGTGAAAGGGGTGGTCCCAGCAACCACGGTGTAGAGCAGCACCCCCACACTCCACGCGTCCACTGGGGGCCCGGCGTAGGGGCGCTCCAGAAAGAGTTCGGGGGCCGCATACGCGGCGGTGCCGCAGAACGTGCTCAGCCTCCTGACCTTGAACGGCGCGCTGAGTCCGAAGTCTGTGAGTTTGGCGTTGCCGTGAGTGTCCAGAAGCACGTTCTTGGGCTGCAGGTCCCGGTGGACGACGCCCTTGCTGTGGCAGTAGTGCAGTGCTGAGATGAGCTGCCGGAAGACGCCTCGGGCCGCGTCCTCGGTCATGCGGTGCCCGTGGGTCTCCAGGTACTGCCACAAGTCCCCGCCGGGCACGTACTCCATGACGATGAATAAGACCCTTCCGCTGGGAATGACCTCAAACAGTTCCACTATGTTTGGGTGATGTAAAAGTGCCATACACTCGACCTCCTGCAGGAGAGGTCTGTAGAGGCTCCAGGGGCTGAGATGCTGAATGGCTTTGACAGCCACCTCTGACTGCGTCGGGAGGTGCCTGCCCAGCCTTACCTTGCCAAAGCCGCCCTGGCCAATGGAGCTCAGGAGCTCGTAGTGGCCAACACGGGCCTCCTGCTCAGCAGAGATGGCTGCAAAGTCCGCCGCCATGGTGACTTGTCTGTCTACGCTCACTGACAAGACTAACGATGCTGACTAGGCTTCCTCACTAGGCTGAGAAACGCTAACTATACTCACTAAGTATACTAATGATGCCAACAGTACTAATCCTATCAGCTGTACTAGGCTAAGAAACAATAAGTACTATACTGTAGCAACTAAAAGACTATCTCAGCAATACTAACTATAGCAACTGTACTAAATATGCTAAGAAACAGAAGTAACTATACTAACAACGCTAATTCAAGTTCTCTATCAACAGTACTAACTATACTAACTGTACTAAGAATGCTAACTAAAAAGACTAAAGTCTTAAAGACAAAAAAGAGAAAACAATTAAATAACAAACAAAAAGGAGAAACCAAAAAGGGCGTAAATTAAAAGGTTGAGGGAAAAGAAAACAAACCAACAAACAACAACAACAACAAATGGGATAAGGGAACAAAGGTAAATAATTAAAAAATCAAAAACAAAATGAGAAAAGGAAACAGAAGAAAAAATAAAATAGGGGGTCAAGGGATAAAAAATCAAAACAATGAGAAAAATGAACCAAAAATGGGAAAAAAGCAAAATAAATAATAAATAAATAAATAAAACGGAAAATAATAATAAAAACAAACAAACAAACAAGAAAACAAGAGGTTAATTGGGGGAACAGGGAGAAAACACGCTTGCTAAAACGTCCAATGCACAAGTCACCACAAATCACCACCAACAACTACCCTCAAAAATCTCAGCCCGGCCAGGGCCTTGTATAGCTTTTGGTAATTCCATCACAATGGTGCTTTCTGAGGTCAGAGCAAGAAACTGACCAATCATGTCTGAGTACAAATTACAGTGGTTTTTGTAAGTGTCTGGACTCAAGACCCCTTTACTTTGACAGAAAGAAAAAGAAAATGGCAGGGGGCCCTGTAGAACCTTTTGATTATGTGGGGAATGAAACGTGGATTTGCTCTATGAGAAATTGAAATGTGTAGGATGCTTCCCCCACCCCCTCCCCAAAAGACATATATGAGAATGTTCTTCAAGGGGTCAGGGTGGTAGAGGGGTGGGTAATGGTGCATTTTGAAAAGTTCCTATGCTATGTGCTTCCACTCAGCCCAGAAGTAGTCCTGCCCTTTGAGAAACACTGCTCTGTTGTCTAGTAACTTTTTATGTCAAATGGTCATTGGAAAGCTTTGTACAAGCAATTGTTTCTAAAACCTGTCTTCTCCTTTTTCATACTATGGGATAGCTGCCAGTTCCCTTCAAAAATACTTTCAGGTGTATATTTAATTTGAACAGCTTAAGTTTTCTTCTCTAGTTGAATCAATGGAAGCTTGCTGAGAGTGGGAAAAGATCATAAAATAAAATATAGTGTGTCCCAGGCATAATGCTTGGTGTGAGAGATGCAACCATAAGATCAGTCTTGCCCCGAAGGACTTACAAGTTGATGGAGAATGATATAAACACGTGGCCATGCAAGTAATTATTTAAACGCAGTCTGGGCAAAAGCTATGGCAGAGTTGAATGAATGTAGTAGGTACTGCAAACACAAAGTTCAATGAAGTTCAACGGGTGCGCTATGAACAGGATGTTCGTGGTATGATGCATAATCTCATTTCCACCAATAAGGTTCAGTTGGCTGAGACAGAGGCGTAGTCAGGATACACTAAGAAGAGTTTATTGGCCCAGTAAGTTTGGATGGCATGACTTGGGTTACACAAGGGAGGGACTGAGCAGTTCTCACGCAGAAGAGCAAAGGGCTTACTCTCAACAACGAAAAGTCCCTTACTACATCTCCCAGAGTGTCAGACGTTTTCACAAAGTTTTCTTCTCCTCAACTATTTTCTCTCTGTTAAGAAAGATGGGTGATCTCGGGCACTTAACACAGCGCTTTGTTCGCAGTGAGTATTCAAAACTCTTCGGCCATTATGAGGTTGTGGGCACTTGACTGGCCACCAGGAAGTAAGTAAATACGGCCTTCCGGGTGCTACCCTCAAGCGCGTGACCTGCACTCACTTCAAGGGCGCATCATTCTTAAAGCATCAGCCAATGGAAAGTCACTATATAGAGAGGACAGTGGCCGCTGCAGCAAAGCACACCGACACTTACTCACTCAGGAAACGTTTACTGCAACACACCAGAAGGAGATGGAAGTTTAACGGGGGACCGGACACGGAAACAGTGAGTGCAAAGGCTGGTCATACGCTATGGTGATAGTGGCATGTACATGGTACTCTCCAAGCACAAAGGACAGATGGAGTACTTTGGAGGAAGTGCTAATTAGCGATTTAGGCCACCTGGCGCATCTTTTTAGACTCAAAGATCGTATCTGATGGGAGAACAGCACCACTCGTGGGCAGGAGCACAGGCCACAGAACTGGGCCCTCTAGGAATAACTCCTGCTCTGTGGCTTAGCAGCTGCTGACCTTGGCCGCATTACTGCACCTCTGTATGTGTCGTTTCATGTCGTCTGAGCAGGAGGGGACGAGGATTGAATACATCCATGTTGTCAAGGGGATGGCGGGACGGCTCAGCAGTTTGAGTGTTCAACGTGCAGCCCTGGTGTCTGAGAATGGAATCTGGGCCCCGGCCGGTGCACATCCACATGCTGAGCTGGAGTGTGCCCCCAGTTCACTTCTCGCCAGGACGGGCTTCCCACATGGGAGGCCCCCGGCCTGGTTCCTGCCCCTGCAGGACCCCGGGCCCAAAACCGTGTTGGAAGCTGATGACCTACAACCTACAGAGATTGCTCTGGGCCCTCCCCTTCTCTCTGTCTGTCTCTCTGTCTCTGTCTCTCTTTCTCTTTCTTTGTCAAGAACAATAAAAATCAATCTTAAAAAAGTCAATTTTGTCAAACATTTGAAATAGTACTATGACTTTTGTGAGTGTGTGTGCTGGACCTAAGTATAATATTGAATTTCTTGTCATTTTTCTGATTGTGAAATTATTTTATTTGATTCCTTTCTTGTTAAATAGTATTTTGAAAACCTTTTTAATATAAATCTCATTTGTTTGAGGTGTTCTTCATCTGAAAGCCTTTTATGTAATCTAATTTCAAGTAATGTTCTGCTAAAAGCCCTTACAATAAAATAATGTATCTCTTTGGTCTATACCTATGAAATGTTTCATTGTTGTACATTTCGATTATTTGCACATGGTGAACATGTTAGAGCGTTAGTCTTATATTGAGACCATCTAGCAGAAATTTGCATGTGTCTTTGCTGACATTCCACAGTACAATTTTGCATTGCAATTTAAACTTTTTTTTAAAATATATTTTTATTTTTGACAAAGAGAGAGAGAGAGAGAGAGAGAGAGAGGTACAGAGACAGAGAGAGAACTGAAACAGGGGAGCTCCCAGTTCAGCATATGGTTCCGCACGGGCCGGAGCCGGGATTCGATCCCTGGTCCCCAGCACTGCAAAGCGAGTGCTTAACCCACTGAGCCATCCCGGCTTCCCCTGCATTGCAATTTAAAGGGTGAAAAATATAGCTGACTAGGGTTTACTTGGATTCTTTTGAGTTACTCCTGCTGCAGAGGGATCACATTTTTATTCCTCTAACTTACCTCAGAATGTTTTAAGTTAGCCCACATTGTTCTTTTTTCTTTCTTCTTCAAGGAATTTTCTGGAAACTTGGAGGTGCAAGATATGCACATAGGTCCTGACAATCATCCAGCAGTTGGTGCTCTCTGGGAATGGGGACAATGACATAGGCACTCTTCTGGGATGAATGCACTCAGCGCCACCCATAGAGCTGCAATTGAAAACTGCCATTTTAAGGGTCAGTTATATAAATGTGTTGTTATTCTTACTCTTTCACTACTAAACTCTGTGGTTATTCTTTTTCTTTTCTTTTTTTTTTTTTTTGACAGAGAGAGAGAGAGAGAGAGAGAGAGAACTGAACTGGGGGAACTCCCCAGTTCAGCACATGGGTCCGCAAGGGCCGGGGCCGGGATTCAATCCTCGGTCCCTGGCGCTGCAAAGTAAGCGCTTAACCCACTGAGCCATCCTGGATTCCCTTGTGGTTATTCTTAAGTGACTTAAAACTATAATGAACTATTCTTGCAATTGTTCTTCCAGTCTAAAATTATGTCGAGATAATAATAGAGAAAAAACCAGGGTCTTTAACCTGGCCTCCAGGCCCTGGGGACTCTGTCTCCTTCCCCTCTGACTTTCTGTCCTCATATCTCCACTCTTCTCCTACCACAGACATAACTGAAATAGTAGCTACTTTTTTGGAATCATGTATTTATTTATACATTTGCATTATTCAAGTACTTTCTTATAAGGTTTGCATTTTTATTTTTTTTAAGATTTATTTTTATTGGTGTTTGACAGAGAGTGAGACAGACAGGGAGACAGAGAGAAAGGAGAGGGTCCAGAGCAGTCTCCATAGTTGCACATCATTAATTTTCCATATAGTTTCACTCCACAGGTGGGTGCGGGGCTGCGCAGGGCAGGAACTGGGCCGGAAGCCTCCCACATAGGCCCCGGCAAGAACTGAACTGGGGACACATCCCAGTTCAGCATATGGGTCCATCTGGGCCGCAGACGGGATTCAATTCCTTTTTTCTGGGGCTGCAAAGCCAGCATTCAACCCGCTGAGTCATCCAGCTTCCCCAAGGTTTGCATTCTTTCTTCATGCTCTTGCATATTTCATCCTGTTTTGATGTAGAATGATGACAACTTGGAGTGAAAATTTTATTTTAGAAGCAAAATTTATCTAGGCACAATGTATCTCCTAGACAAGAAGAAATTCTACATGCATGTTAATATTGGGGAATATTTCTATATTTGAAGGGAGTCTGTGGAAAGCACAAGTGCCTTGAAAATATGTTACGGTTGCCAATTTTATTTTAAGATTTATTTTATTGTTTTGACAGAGACAGACAGAAAGAAGGGGGAGGGCCCAGAGCAGTCTGTATAGTTGTACATCATCAGTTTTTTGACATAGTTTTATTCCACATGGGGGGCTGGGGCAGGGTGTAGGGGGAGGGTGCACAGGGAGGGAACTGGGCAGGGGGCTGGGGGCTAAGCCTGGGGCCTCCCACATGGGAAGCTTGCCCCAGCGAGAAATGAACTGGGAGCCTCCAACATGAGAAACACACCCCAGTTTAGCAAGAGTCTGCACAGGCTGGGGTAGGGATTTGATCCTTGGACTCCGGGGCTATAAGGCGAGCGCTTAACCGGCTGAGCCATCCCAGCATCCCTTGTAATTAAAAAATATATATATTTATTTTACTGTGTGTGTGTGTGTGTGTGTGTGTGTGTGTGTGTGTGTTTTGAGAGAGAGAGGGAGAAGGGGGAAGAGCCCAGCACAGTCTCCACAGCTGCACATCATTAATTGTGGCCTAGTTTCATCCCACCTGACATAGGTGTATATGAGGCCGCGTGGACCAACCATTTTAACATACATTTTCCTCCTTTCTTGGTAACTTTTTGAATTGGATTTGTAAAATATAGGTTGATAAAGCCAACAAGAGGTAATTACCGGACCTGTAATTTTAAGACAGTGTTATTCTGGTAACTGGTAATAACTGACTCTCAGGCTGGAGGAGGGCAGGGGGTTCCTGATGTGTTGTATTTACTGACTTCTGTGGTATAAAAAACTCAGAATGTGACCTATTTTAGGCAACTAATGTGTCGCTGAATGTGAACTGGGGAGGGATGTGCACTAGCACTCCATTATACGAGTGTAGCATCTGGAGAGCACATGGACCGTAACTGTAAAACATGCACACTAGCTAGGAACGGATGACTTTTGACTATTTACCACTTCTGTTTTAAAAGTAATTTTTGTAGTTGTAAATTTATAGAACTCAACTCTTAACTATGGTTGTGTTATAAGAACTGGCCTGCAAAATTCCAAACATACACCAGTTGGCTTTCTGGAGCCAGTATGAGCTGGTCCCAGCCGTCCAGCGCGGTGAGGGTGTGAATCCTCATTTCAATTCCTCTTCTGCTCCACTCGGAACTGCTTCCCAGTGCCTCCATTCACCTGACAGAACCGCAGACCTTTGTCATTGAAATTGTAATTATTTGTGGACAAACCCAGCATTCCATGAGCTGTAGTATTTTATCATTCTGCTGATGCTCACATGTGAATTGTATGTATTCTATTTATGCAAATGTAAGTAATATATAGCTGATGATTTTGTCTAATTAACATCTCTATCTGATTGTAACTTTGGTATTTGCTCCTTATTAGTGATTGACTTAAGCAGGATATTAAATTATTCATGGCATTTGACATTCTTCAAATACTGCAGTTGTGTTATGATCATGGAATAGTGTCAGTTCTGAGGAGGGATGAGGTGGACTCATCTAGGAGGACCTGGTGGAGTACTGGACCAAGGATTCTACGCACTATTTTTCTACTTGCTGTCATCATTCTAACCAGCGATATGATCTTATACCTGTTATTCTACCTCCAAACTCACACTTCCTCAGATAGAAAATGATTCTTGTTTCTCCCACAATGTGTTTTTGTTTGTTTGTTTGTTTGTTTGTTTTTTATTGTTAAATTTAATGATGTGACATTGGTTGGTAACAATTACATAGTTTCCTAATGCACAAGTCCACATCACATCACCCATGCATCGCATTATGTGCCCACCACCCAGAATCAGCTCCCCTTCCACCACCATATATCTGGTGCCCACTCCCACCTCCCCCCACAACTCTCCCTCCCCCTTTTTTTATTGTTTTTGACAGAGAGAGACAGAGAGAAGGGGGAGAGTTAGAGTAGTCTCCATATTTGTATGCCATTCATTTTTGACATAGTTTCATTCCACAGGTGGGCGGGGTCCGTGCAAGGCAGAAACTGGGCTGGGGA
>PVKE010037252.1:0-15999 GCA_004027555.1 Craseonycteris thonglongyai | reverse complement strand
AAAAAAAAAAAAAAAAAAGAAGTTCAGACCTCTAGCCAAGCTATGAGCTATTTTTCTCACTGTTTGCTCTCGGAAAAGTGTGACATATATCTAAATCTATGAGTACTTTAAATATGTGTGAAAAAGTCACTATTACCCTGTTTATGTTCACATTTTTCTCAAACCTGAGGGAAATTACAATTAAAATTGTCCTTGAAATGTTATCTGGCTTACATTGAGTACACTCTTCCTACTGACCACTTTCCTATAACAATGCAACTGTCACAATTTGTCAAAATTATAAAATGTGGTTTTATGAAGTGCTGAGAAAGAGACCAATAAGGGAGGCATATATTATAGGTAAATCTCTTCAAGGACGTGCCACTTAAATTAGCTTTACAGAAGTCAGGCAGTAGAAGCGCGTAGCAGCCCAGGGAGAGGATGAGAGGTGGTGTTTAAAGGCTCTCTGGAGCATACATAGTGAGAGAGGGAGAGAAGAGGAATCAGGTGATATTGGAAAGGTGGGCAAGAACTAGATCATACAGAACTAGGAGAGACTGAAATAGTAGAGACTGATAAATAATTTTTATTTTATTTAAAATGCACAAAAAGCCATTGTAGACTTATAAGCAAACGAGTAAAATGACTTGATAAACCTTTGAAAATGTTTACTCTGGCTGAAGCATGGATAATAGATCACATCGATTACAAACAGTACCCAGAAGTAGAAGTTTTAGAATCATCATGTTATATTCCTTATCTGAATTTCTTAATTGAGTGTGAAATAAGAAGTTTTGCATAATATGATAGAACTCACTGAATGTGTAGTGAGTACTATGTGCAAGCCTAAATGATATTTTTTAATTAATATATTTGATAAGCAAAATATTATTCATCTTTAAATTACTTTACTACTTCATTGAAATCAGAACATTTATTCCAGTCTTCTGGTGAATATGCTAAATGTGCTTAATATGGATCAGACGATATATTTATTCACATAGACAGGTAGACAGACAAGTAAGTTGATAGAGAGATATAAACATTTATATTATATACAATTTTTGCTATACATAAAGTATACAATAAATTTCAGACAATCTTAGATGAAAAGTTCAGTTCCTGTTTAAAAAAATATTTTAGAATTTTAGTTAATATTTTTTATTTCCCACAGTTGTATTTTGCAATTCAGAAGAATATAAAAATCACACATATTCCATTTGGTTGCTTTTCCATGTGATTTGTGAATAAAGCCTTTTCATAATATTTTGATATGCAAATTGATATACAGAACTATTTATGTACTTGTATTTTTCCCCTCATAACCATTTCCTTTTCTATTCACATTCTGAAGTCCAAAAATACTAATAAACATTCCAGAGATATTTTGCTCTTAGCTAGCTTTTAATTTAGAAATGGGTTTTTGAAATAAATCTTTTGTCCATCTGTAGCGTGAGAATCAGTTAAATAACAGAACTCTGACTGTTCAAATATTTTATAAATATCTGGATCTCAATCTAACACACAAATGGGTCAGGAAGCATATTTGGTCTGAATCAGTCACTCGGTTCTTAATACAAAAATCTTTTAATACTAGGTTGAGCAAAGGAAATCCATCAACATAACACAATCATCTGAATAAATCTATATCAAGTTGTTCTTGGTTTCTGAAGGCTATGTGAAAGGTTTATAAAGAACAACTCTTCTATAGATTCATGGAAACAATCTGCCTGTGATAAGTTCTTATGAGAAAATTATTTGGGAACATAAATATGTTCTAACTTAAAGGCTTGAGGCTAATTCAGCATTCCGAAGATGTGCAAAAACATACTATGACAGAGATGTCAGAAGAATGTTTTAAAAATTGTGCACTTGACCAGCATGTTCAATATGACAGTAATCATTTCAAATGCCTGCCAGGGTTCTCAGGAGGTAATGTAGATAGAAAGTAAAATTCTTAAATATTAGCACGTATAAATCAATTGATCAATCAGATGGCAATCTTTCTATTAATGAACACCATTTTCTAAATTATAACACAAAACAGTTTTATAAACTTCTATGAGTGAGAAATTAACTTGTCATATAACTTAGTGCTTCAAAATTAAAATTGTTTTTGTTGGTTTCTATGTGTAAAGGCCACTGCTTGTCAATATATGATATTGCAGCTTTCTTGATAGACAAAAAAGAGATGGAATTATGTGAGCAGTAGAGATGGTTCCAAATTTGGGGAAAACCTATTTATGACCCAGGGAATTCAAAGCCAGAGGAGAATGCCTTCAATGGGGAAAATGCTGTTAGATACAAATGGCCTCAAGAATTAAGTCCTGCTGGTTTGAGAGGACTATGGTAAGTGGCACAACTAATGTGATAAAATGGCCAGCACACTACAGAAATTTTTGTGTTTGAATTTTTATTAGCAAAAAGTTAGCCTTTGATTATTTAATCATTTCTTATGCCATTACATTCCCCAATATTAGAATTTTCTACTTTTTCCATCCCTATACTTTTCACTCCAAATAATAATAGTGACTTACCATCTCCTCCTAATATACACCTCCTGAATCTCTCCTATATCCTGATTCTACTTTTTAACTATAGAGTCAACAGCAATTACATGAGAGGCTTCAGTATTCACATAGTGTCACATTAGGTTATGTTGTGTGACTCTTCTATTTTTGGCTTACCTGCAGACCTTGCTCCTGACATAAACCTAGCAACATAGCATTGGCTTTAGGGCAATGATTCTTAACCAGGAGCATTTTTACCCTATAGGAGACAACGGGCAATGCTCAGTTGGTTGTCACAACTAAGAGGGTACAGAAGTCAAGAATGCTATTGAACATCCCTGCAACATACAAGACAGAACTCCACAACAAATAATTAATTTGGCATAAGATGTCAATAGCCCTGAGAGTGAGGAGAAACTGTTCTAGAGTTATTTGTTTTGGAACCACCATTAACCAAACACATGAATTGTGATATAAAAAAGAGAAGGGGCTGGATTTATTTTTGTAGGTATTAGTAAATAGTTACACTTAATACATTAACAATTTCTCCTATATGGCTTTATTTCTGATATTTTACAGAAAGAACTAAATTTCTATTGGATGGATTTTCTAGTCTATATATGGTTCAAGTTACTAGTTGTATTCCTTCTTATGTAATGTTAACTAATTGTGATCTTTTTGCTAATCTTAATTATAGAGTAAAAGAAGAGAGAGAAAAATAATGTTTTTAAAAAAGTAAAAGGGGAGAAATTATCCATCAATAAGACTTGAAAAGTATCCATGTACATATTAAGTTTATTTATAGAAAAACATGTTTGTAAGTCACATTTGACAGAATGCAACATCTGTATAATTCAACATGGTTTCCCTTCCTTCATAGCTATTCAAAGGCTCTAAAACAAATTTATTACCCAACCTCAGTGAGCGGTTTATTCAAGTTTCTTGTAATAGCCAATTTTGTTATCTTTACTCTCTATTCTGTTTTACCATTGCCTATCATATGGTATTCTAGGTTTGACTTGTCAATCACTTGAAATATTTTTAGAGTTCTTAGGGTTAAAATTTGTAATGGTGGGAAAGCCGGGATGGCTCAGTGGGTTAAGTGCTCACTTTGCAGCGCCGGGGACCGAGGATCGAGTCCTGGCCCCGGCCTGTGCGGAACCATGTGCTGAACTGGGGAGCTCCCCCAGTTCAGTTCTCTCTCTGTCTCTGTATCTATCTCTCTCTCTCTGTCAAAAAAAAAAAGAAAATTTGTAATGGTATTCAGTTTATCAAATATTCGTTCAGTGCCCATATCACTTTAAATAAGTAATAAAAGATTTGAGGGTGACAGAAAATAAGGACTTAGCTGTTCTTATATTCAAGGATGTTTAAAACTGTATACGCAAATGAAGAAAATAAAGCTAAAGTTATTAAACAAAAAAGTAAAAAATAGAAAAGAAGATAGCGGTAGAGTAAGTGTCCAAAATACAAAAGACACTCTTTTTGTGAAGGAGAGGAGTAAGTAGGTCTCAGGATAAAGTTGGCTACTGAAATGTAGGTTCTTAACTGGTAGAGATGTCAGAGAAAGAAGATATTTCAAAGAAATAGCATGAGGGAAGATAAAGATTTAAGAAAAGAATGATTCCGTTTGGGTTACAGTAAGTGTTTGTGGCAAACACCGTTGGTGGATTAGTTAGTAATTCTGGCTAGAACATGACTGTGATCCAATTCTGGCCAATGGAACATTGAAGGATGTCAGCGGTGGGTTTAATGCTTCTCTGAAAGTTTTCCCTTCTTATTCAATATAAAAGTATGAGAGCTAGATGAGGTCATGACTCCTAGATAAAATCACATCTTCAGAACTTCCTTGTTCACCAGGTCCTTGCAAATAAAATAATTCTGATTGATGGTAAGATTAGATGTGACAGGAACATTAGTACACATAGAAGAGTTATGTCAGAATGTGATTGTGTGCTCTCATAACAGGTTTTGAATAGCATACTGTGGCAGCTTGTACTTCATTTGGTAGATCTGTGAAAGGTCTACAATAGCAGAATAATACTAGTATAGTGGTAAAAATGCACAGTAAAGTAATAAATGCTTTAGTGTTATATCACTCTCACTGTACTAGGGTCTGGCACATAGTAGGTGCTAAGTAGATATTTGATGAATAAATGAAGTAATGAAGCCATACAAAGAATTATTGTAGAGTGTTCAATATCTCTCAATAGCTTAATATCTTTGACCTCTATTTAATAAAACTACTTGGATTTATAACAAGTAAAATTTCTTAGAATACACATATAAATACAGTGTCTGTATCAAAAAGATCTATATACTTAAGTGGGAGGACACAATTAAGTCCTAGTAAATTCAGTTATGCTGTATGCTGCTGAGTATTAATTATATGCTACTAACAATAGATTAAAGGAATGTAAGCAAAAGAGTGGGAAAAAAGAGAAAAAATGAAGTGTAGCTATAAAATTATAGTAATTTTGTATACATTTTCAAATTAGCAAGGGGAAAATGTTGCATATTTATATTTATTTATGCACCTGTAAGTAATCAGGAATTGCCTACCATTTAGGTATAATTGCTTTGACCCTATCACTTCTACAGGTAATGCATGGCTTCTATAAGACTGTATTATCCAGGATATATTATATTACTTTTGAATGTAATCTAAACAAGTGAAACTAAATAAAAAACCAATGTACTCATAAGTGACAAATTGTTTTAAGGTCTTCCTTTTCTGAAAATGATTGCAACATTTACAAGTGAGAAAACACACATAATGTAATACAATAGAATAGCTAATGTTTGTCATTGAAAAGTTAAAAATTCATTGTTCAGTTTAGTACCTTGAAACCCTGTTATGTCCCATTCTTCATTGAATGACACACATTCTCTCATAGAGTGTTTTTCTGCTAAATGCACACCAGAATGTTGGTAATTGGGGCATGCAAATTTGTTCTGCAACTAAGAACAAGAGGAGGATTTAGAAGCTATTTTAATGTGGTGGTACATTTATGTTTAAAGTACAATAATATTCATGTCATTATGTATTATTCATATGCAGTGTTTGAAGTTGAAGCCTTTCCAAATATATTAAGAAACTCTTATTCACAATAATCTAATTAATTCCCACACCCTCCACTCTTCTGGTTTCAGCAAGTGTGAATCTTTAGGATGAATTATATCACAGGCTATAAAGTAACACTTCTTGGGCCAGATCCAGCCAACAATGTGTTTTGTTTTGCCCACAGTGTTTAATTAAAAAAAAATTATTCTCCAGAATCTAAAAGTAGAAAGCTATTACACAAAAATTCAGATTTTCAGTCTCTTTTGTAAAAATCAGGAGATGTAGCAACAGGAAGCTTTATTACTGCAAGGCAACAACTTGCTGTTTGGTTAGATCTGTAAGTGGGGTTGTGATACTCTGATCTAATGAAGGCTCCACCACACTTGACTAAAGAGGACTTCTACAGGCTCTGGGAACATTTACAATGCTACACATGACATCATTGTACACATAGTTTAATTTGATAGTCCATGGCTTTAGCTGTAGTTTTGCAGGAATAAGAAATTATTGGCTACCTACCACTAGAATACAATTTCTATAACTGGGGATAAGTGCCAAAATCAACCTCAGCTCTCAGGAGGAGTCTTTGGGTGTTTACAGCTATATATCATCTGGAGGAAAAAAGTTTTAAATTCTGCTTTAAAGCAGTTACCATGAACTAAATTTTCTTTTTCTTGTAAACCTGTTTTATGTATACTTTATTAAGGAAAATGGTATACTGTAGATTACAGTTTACTTTTTTAAAAGATCATATATATATATATATCTTATAAACTTATTTTAAGTTTTATTTATTTATTTTTATTTATTTTTTGACAGAGAGAGAGAGAGAGATATAGAGACAGAGAGATAACTGAACTGGGGGAACTCCCAAGTTCAGCATATGGATCTGCACGGGCTGGGGCTGGAACCGGGATTTGATCCTCGCTCCCTGATGCTGCAAAGTGAGCGCTTAACACACTGAGTCATCCTGGCTTGCCCATACAGGTTACTTTTTTAAAGGTGCACTTTGTAATTCAGATTCACATCAGCAATTTTATAATGAATTTTATTTAAATCATAAACATTCAAAAGTATTTGCTTTGACTTAAAATAAAAAAAAATACTAACTCTTTTACTGACATCTCATATTTATTGAGCAATTACTATTGTATACAATTGTGTTGATTACTTTATATACATTACTTCATTTAATCTCAAAAAAGTCATATGAAGTGTGTGCTATTGTTGTCCCAATTTTGTCTATAGAGATTAAGGAATGTGCCCTAATGTCTCAAAATGGTGAAATCAAGACTTGAGACCAGTTTTGTCTGATTTCAAAGTGATTTTCTTTACCATAATAGCAGTGTGAAGGAGACTGGAAACAATAAAGGAAGGAAGAAAGGAGGGAGGGAGAGGGTGAAGGAGAGATGAGGGGAGGAAAAAAAGAGTACAGGAGAGTAGAATAGATTAATGCAAGAGATTATATGTAGGTACAAGAATTTATTATTGGTAAATTTTGATTCTGAAACATTTGATACAGCTCTAAGGTTTGTGCATATGTGTGTGTGCACATGCTACGAGTGATGTAAAATATTTTTCTTACTGTGAAATTTAACCAAAAAAAGTTTAAAGTCATTGCGATATAGCACACTATATCCTAATAGAAATTATAGTATTTAATGTAATTACATTAATACCGTATTTTAGATAGATGTGGAGTTTAAGTTTAAACATCTTTTTAAAATACATTGTTTCTTTAGCATTTCAGTGCCCAAAAGTACCATAATGTATTCTAATTTTAAAAACTAAGAATAACAGTTGTATCTTAGACTATTCTAGGTCATTAGCTACTCTTAAAATGGAGAATGTTATTAGAATAGAATCAATGTGCTACAAAATGCAAATAGCAATATCAGAGATTTAAGACTGACAACAAATTGCAATATATGTTTCATCAGTAGCTTTTTGTCCAACTATTTTATCTTAAATACCTTATTTATTTTATGGCTACAAGGTAGACATATTAGTCAATCAGGTGACACTGCTTTACTTATCTTTGTAAATGTTTAATCAGTAATTAATTCCTTCTGTGAAGAGTTTGTTAATAAATGCTAAACTTGTTTCTGACAGAAAAAAAAAATATTGGAGTCAGAAATAACTGACTATAATTTCATACTTAAGCTGTTACTCTGTAATTGTTCCAAGGGCTATGTTGTGGGAGAGGCTTTAGGTTCCAATTCTTCATTAGCACCTCACAAAGTCAACCCTCAATAACGGAAACTGATTTTTAATCTAATAGAAGTTTGTTCTGCTGGCTGCTTCTTAGCCGGCTAGTCAGCCACCAAGTCCATTTGGAGAGACAGATTATTAGAGGAAATATCTGGAGGAAGATTAATTGCTTTTTATGTTTTAGGAATATTAATTGTAATGTTGTGGCCAAACATCAATCACAGCACCTTTGCTTTCTGGAGTTCTCTTCACTTTGCTTTCATAATATGGAGGTGTTTATAAAAAAGAAATTTCCTAGTATCCAGTGATGACTTCAATTGTCTCCCTGTTCTACGTAGTGTGTAACAGCCCATAAATTATGCATTTATAAATTATTTTATTATATTATATCTTTATACTATATAATAATACATGTTATACATTATATAATATACTATTATTTATTAATATATGTGTGTTATATGTGTGTTATATTTTCTCCAGAAAATATCCAGACATTGCCAATATAATGAGAATGGTTACATGGCTGGATCCTTTCTGGACAGCCCTCATATTATCAATATATATTATTGATATAAAATAAGTGCATATAAACTTGAAGTTTACAGACAGTTTGATGTAGTGCATAAAATCACATGCTCCTCATTTTGATCACTATTTCAAATAGCCTACAAGGTCCTTCCATAACATTTAGACTTCATGCTACATTTTAGCTTCTTGGCCCTTCATTCTCTTAGAACAACCAAGCTCATTGAACCTTAGGACCTTTACTTGTATTTCTTATTGTGTAAAATATCCTATGTACAAATAATCACATTTCTAGTGTGCATAGGTATCACTACTTGAAAAAACAGAGAACGTACACAAAAATATTTGAACACTAACATACCCTATGACTCAGAAATTCCACATCTATGGCACACACCTATAAGAAACACGTATCAGATTATAACTATGATAACAAATAATCAGAGCTATGTTAGCTGTAATACCAAACAAATAGAAAACAAATTCAATTGTCAGTAGAAAGCAGAATATATAAATACACTGTGATGAATTCAGAGACTATAAAATTATACATAGGACTAAAAATGAATGAATATGCATCAATATGGACACATATCAGAAAAATAATGTAGACCCCAAAAAGCCAGTTACAAAAACAAGCTATGATTTCATTTTTATAACATTTTATTTTACCTTGAGAAAAATGGTATTCTTTTTTAAAAACCTTTTCTCTTCTTTTTTAATTACATTTATTGGAGTGACATTGGTTAATAAAATTATATAGGTTAAAAGTACACAATTCCATAATACATCATCTATATATTGCATTATGTGTTCCCCACCCAAAGTTAAATCTCCTTCTATTATCTTTTATTTGACTCCCTTTAACCTCTCCTAACCCTCCTCCCCCAAACTTACCCTCTGGTACCCACCAAACTGTTGTCCATGTCTCTGAGGTTTTTGTTTTATTTTTAAAATATTTTAAACATGCAAAGTTAAACAATACATTTTCAAGTATATACGTGTGTTATACAATTAGCAGGAAAACTAACCAAATGATAAATACAAATTTAAAAATGGTGGCAAATTCTGGTGGTGGGGGTGAAGGAGAAGTTGAGACCAGAAGAGTATGTAGAAGCTTCAAGTGTTTTATTTCTTAAGCTAGAGTTTAAGAACCTGTGTGTTTTGGGGATATTGTGATGGCTCAGCCAGTTAAGTGTTCGTCTTGCAGCCCTGGGTTCCAAGGATCGAACCTGACCCCGGACCATGCAGACCCCAATGCTGAACTGGGGTGTGGCTCCCAGTTGGGTTCTCACTGGGGCAAACCTCCCACGTGGGAGGTTTCTTGTTCAGCCCCTAGCTCATGGGAGCATGCCTCCCATGCAAGAGTCCTCTGGTCAGGTTCTTGCCCTGCACGGCCTCCCACCCATGTGTGGAATGAAACTATTTTGAAAACTGATAACGATGACATACAACTATGGAGACTGCTCTGGGCTCTCTGCCTTCTCTCTGTCAAAAACAATAAAAATAGATCTTAAAAAAAAAAAAAAGAACCTGTGTGTTTTGGTTTTATATATATAAATAGCAGTATTAAACAGTCACATTTTTATATGATAAATATTTTAATATTAAAACAATAGACCACCAGTCTTTGTGAACTCATCATATTTCATTTTCTTATAACTTATTGCTTTCTGCAATTACCATACATTTTTGTTGCTAATTTGTTTCTTGTCTTTCTCCCCTTCCATACTAGACTACAGGTTTGTTACAAAAGCTAGAACCTGGTCTCTGTGGTTCAATGCTCAAAATACGAGAGTGACTCACACTGAGTAGGCATTAAATATACTTATCTATTGATTTAATAAATCACTAGCAATATGTATTACAGTATACAAACTGCAGAGTACTGTGAGGAGGACATTTTTAGGTATATAAGTATTGTTATCATAAGAACCTTTAATTTTAGTTGTATTTTTTTGATCATTATATATATTCAGGGAAGTAAACCATTTTCTTATCAGGGTTTCCTGTTCATTCACTCACTCATTGCTCTTCCTTATATAGCTGACCATTGACATGTATGATTTTATTTTTTTCATAGAAAGCATTTTGAATTATGGCATTTAATGAATCCAAATGTGGTAAGATGAAAGATGAGGAAACACTTCAGCAACCCTCCTCTCATCTATTCTATCACTGGATAGGAAAGTTACTAGTAAATTTCCTGAAGGGTATAATCCTACTGTTATCTGCCTGAAAAATAATTTGCTTGTATTAAAGAAGTATCTTTTTCTTGCTAATTTCTTGATAAAAAACAGTATAAAAACTATTATTTAAATGACACGAAAAAGCCCAAAGAACTTAATTACTGAAGGATGAACAGAAAAATGTTAACTGAAGTGTAACAACAATTATAAAATAATCTAAGAAGCCATTAAATACCATTTAACATGTATTTTAAAATTTTGCTTTCTCTCAAATTGAACTATTTGGCTGTTTGATTATTTTAGAAATAATAAATGATAATACTTTAATGTAGAGTTTAAATAGAGATTCCTAAGATCATTCCCAAGAATTGAGTCACTAGCAAATATAATTTATTTTTCTAACCAAAGTCATAAAATTCACTTAACTGTTGACTACAGTTATACCGGTAACTATGACCACTTATGAAAAAAAATAACCTAAACAACAACAAAAACTTAAGTGAAGTGGTAACTTCCTCCTCAACAATTTCCTTAAAATTTAATCCCTGGAAAAAAAAAAAATCACTAATTTTTTTCTTAAAAAACTGAGGGGGAATACTACCAATTAAAAGATCATAAATTTTAATGTTCCAGAGAGGAGGAATATGATTTACAGATGCTTAGATTTGAACACTATTTCCACCACCCACACTTGTATGGCCTTTAAAATGTATTTATTTTTTATTGTTTTCAACAAAGACAGAGAGAGACAGAGAGAAACAGAGAGAAGGGGGAGGGCCCAGAGCAGTTTCGACAGTTGCATGTCATTAGTTTTCTACATAGTTTCACTCCACAGGTAGGCATGGGCTGCACAGGGCAGAGACCAGCTGAGGGCTTCCTTCGTGGTACACATTCCCCCATGAGCTGGGGGCCTCCTACATGGGAAGCACAGCTGGGGGCCAAGCTGGGGCCCAAGCTGGGGCCCAGGCCAGAGCCAAGCTGGGGGCTTCCCGCATAGGAGGCTCACTCCAGCAAGAACCGAACTGGGGGCCAGACCCCAGTTCAGCATATGGGTCTGCACGGGCTGGGGCTGGGATTCGATCCTCAGACCCTGGGGCTGCAAGACAAGCATTCAACCCACTGAACCATCCAAGCAACCCTCTTCTATGACCTTTAGAAACATCTCTCATACTGTCTTTCTCTGCCTGGTTTCCTTATTAATAAAATAAGGATAATAATAACAGTCCCTATCTTATAGGGTTTTGAAGGTTCAAAGAAATAATATGTACCAATAATTTGGAATACCCCAGCATACAGTATATGTTTCACTATTGCTCATCTAAAATTAAACTTTAAGTATAAAGATTAATTCATTTGACTCAAGTTCTATGTTAAATGATGGATAGTTTAGAAAATATCTATTCATATCTATTAAAGCCTAATTCTAGTCAATGACCATTTCTAAAATAAGCTTAGAAAATATTTTAGAAATAGTTAAGTTGGCATATAAATTCATCTGGCAAAAAACATGGATCAATTCTATGCTTAAAGTCTCATAGTAAAATTTTGCCCATCTAAAATCACAAATCTGTTTCAAGTTGGACAAAATAAATAATATATGACAAATCACCTTAAAGGTATAGCTAATGTTCCTACTTAAAAAAAAAAAAAAAGCAAAACAAACAAAAACCAAGTTTTGATCAACAGAAGGAGAAGACAAGTCACATTTTAGGAAAAAATATTTTCAAAAGAAACATCTGATAAAGGATTATTATCCAAAATATAAAAGAATGTTTAAAACTCAACATTAAAAAAATTAACACAATTTATAATGAGCAAAAGTCCTGAAGAGTCACCTAAGAAAAATGATGTACAGATGAAAAGTGATCATATGAAAAGATTGGGGAATTGCAAATTGAACAACAATGAGGTACCATTACATACCTATTAGAAGGGCCTAAATCTAAAACACAGACAAAACCAAGTGGCGACAGTAATATGAAGTAGAAGGAACTTTCATTCATTGCTGATACAAAATGGTGTAACCACTTTGAAAGATAATTTGACAGTTCCTTATGAAACTAAAATACTCCTATTATACAATCCAGCAGTTGTGCTCCTTGATGTTTATCAAAATGAATTAAAAACATGTCTATAGAAAAACCTGCACACAGATGTTTATAGCAGCTTCATTTATAATTGCCAAACTTTGGAAACAAACAAGATATCTTTTAGGAGATAAATGAATAAATAAACTGTTTCCAAACAAATAATGGACATCATTTGGTGCTAGAAAGAAATGTGCTGTCTTGGCATGAAAAGACATGGAGGAAACTTAAATGTATATTACTAAGTGAAAGAAACCAATCTAAAAAGGTTACATACTGTATGATTCTGTCAGGGCCCAGGGATGACTGCCCCCAAATATCTCACAATAGCATATTGATTACTTTGAATTAAAGTTACTTGACAAGCAGCCAGTGCAAGAAGGTGATGTTGACCTTCCCTTGTCTCTTTGAATGCAAAAAGTAAATCTCCCCCTGTGAAAGTTGCCCTTCTTGCTGCAGACTATAAAAAAGCCACCTTAATTGCCAGAGTTAAGATATTAATTGCGAAAAAACTCATATAAATAAACTTCGTTACTCCTCTAATAATTTACTACCCAAATTTTATTAGATTCCTCACTAATGAGCACCCACACTGAAGTGCCGTTGTCTGTTATTTCTTCATAAATTTATTGTTTATTTGTCTAGAAAGTATAAAGAGTGGCTGGTCCATTATTTCTGGGAGCATCATCATTTATGATTTCCCATGTGCATGTATTAAATTGTTTT
The DNA here is from genome assembly GCA_004027555.1 of Craseonycteris thonglongyai. NCBI lineage: Eukaryota > Metazoa > Chordata > Mammalia > Chiroptera > Craseonycteridae > Craseonycteris > Craseonycteris thonglongyai. The sequence continues at coordinate 2,705 of PVKE010037252.1, read as the reverse complement.
TTTTCCCTGTTAATCTTGTCTTGTATCTATTTTAGTATTAGTCTAGACATAAGAACACAAGAAGGGGAGAAAGGGTAAAATTCTTCCCCTCCCCCAAAAGTTTCAACTATGTGACTGTGAAAAAGGCAAAATTACCGACACAGTAAAAATATTAGTGGTTGTCAGGGGTCAAGGAAACAGAGCACAGAGTATTGTTTTAGACAGTAAAACTGTTTGTATGACACTTGAGTGGTGGATATATGTCAATATACATTTGTCAAAACCCACAGAATATATAGCACCAACAATGAACCCTAAACTGTGGACTTTGGTGATAATGATGTGTCAATGTAGATTCATCAGTTGTAACCAATTTTCCTCCCTGGTACAGGATGTGGATAATGGGGAAAGTTGTACCTGTCGATAATATACAACCTCCATTTGTGAAGAGAAGGTTAATGGGAATGCTCTGTACTTTCTCTTTAATTTTGCTGTGACATCGCTTCTTGGCCTTTTGGCTAAGATCAAGTGTAAAACTTCTCTAAAAATATAAAATATACTAATTTTAAAAAGTATTTTGTATGTAGATATTGTCTAAGCAATAAACAGAAATGTTAGTAGAATATAGACTCTAATTTTCCTGTGCAATAGTTTGAAATTGGATATTAAAAATATATTGAGCCTATATACATTTTAGCCATGATTATAAAACAACTAGAGAATTAAATTCAAATAAATAAAATTTTTTTCCAAATATACCGCCTGTATTTAATCAACTTAATTATTTATTACTTTTAACTTTTTTCTTTCCATGTCTTTTTTTGTGAACAACTAAAAATGAAGAAATAAAATTGATATATGATGTGATACACTCTACTATCTTATAAAAGATATTTAGAACTATACAGCAATACAGAATGACCTAAATCTTAAGAGTAGTGCAAAGTAGTAATAGTAGTGAGTGCAAAATAAATTAAAACTTAAAAATAACTATACCATTCTCAGTTTCAACTTTAAGTTAAACATTGATAAGGTAAAAAGTAAACTTATTAAAATAATTTACATAAATTTTGGCAACTAACATTTCTTTTGATTAACTTGAATTAGTTGAATAACTAGAATTAAATTACCAAGGGACTCTATATATTACAGAGTAAAGTTCTATGCCAAATTTGAAATAACTAGCATATATATATAGTATATTCTATATACTAAATATATATAAATATCATATATTAAATATATAGTATATATAAATACCACATTCTAAATATATAGAGCATACAGGCAAATTCTATTGAGACAAAACTTACTATCTGTTACACTATTTTATTTACCTTATGTCAAATTATTTATATGTAATTTTAATTATTGTGTTAGATTTTAGGGCACCTAAATTGAATTCATCATCAGCTTCTTTTTTCATGTAATAAGTTAGTATATAATTGACATTGGAATAGTTTGTGAAATACTTCTTTGGAGAAAATGTACTGAAATATAAATTATTTGGAATTTTTTTTTAACTTTATTTTTTCCAGTGAAAGCCTTGATTCTTTTCTAGATTAAATGGTTAAATTACTGTCGTTTTAAACACTTAGTGGGCAGGGACTGTATATTACTCATCCTCTTAGCTCCTACTAATTTAATAGCTGTGCATATAGTGGTAAGTTCTATGTGATAACAATGATCAGACACGTATTGAGTTGCTATGAGTAAAATGCCATTGCATTAAGAGAAAAAATAAATTTATAATTTGTAATTTTTCTAGTATTGAGTAAATAAATGATAAAATAAAGGATGAAGAAAAAAGATTAGAGCTCTAACCTTAATATCTTTCACCTTTTTTCAGATAGGAATACAAATGCATCTATTCTGATAGAGAACAGAAGAGCTAACAATCATATTTTCTCTGTGAACCCTCCATTTGAACAGGGGAAAACTGGTTCCACTGTTGACAAGGTAAACTAGAATCTCTCTCTCTCTCTCTCTCTCTCTCTCTCTCTCTCTCTGTCTGTCTCTCTCTGTCTCTGTCTCTCTCTCACACACACAGATACACACACTCACACCCATGCACACTTTTTAAGTAAGATACATACAAAAGATGACAATGTCGGGGCAATTAATTGATTGAAGAATACTTTCTTGATAAAAAGTTGGACCTTCAAAATTTGAATACAATGCTCTAAATATCTTTAGTAAAATGTTATGACTAAACTCTAACCCCCACGAAGGCAAACACTATAGTTCCTTCACTACACAGTATGTGGACCTTGACTGAGAGCTGGCATATAGTTAAACATTTACTGAATGAATAGATGAATGAACGGGTGTACAATTGATTCTACCCTTTTCAGTATAATTTGATTAGCTTTCTGACTGGGCCAGAGAGCTAAGAGTATCTTCATTTGAAAACTCCTAATATTTTCTTCTTATAGTTTGTTTTCACTTGAATAAGATTGCAGGAAAATACGCTCTTACCAAGATTTGAAAAGCAGTGACTTAATGCACAACAATGTATAACCAATTACATTCTTAGGCATGGAGTTGTACAGAAAGATAATTGCAGGGTTAGCTCACTACCAGGTATGCTAATAAGTAAGTCTGGGCCAAAGCCAAAACGGCCTTTAGGTACTATTACAATTATGAATGATCACACTCTTTTTTTTTTTTTAATTTATTGTTAAATTTGATGAGGTTACATTGGTTGGTAACAATTAGACAGTTTA
>PVKE010037251.1:0-15994 GCA_004027555.1 Craseonycteris thonglongyai | reverse complement strand
GTGCATAGTTATTTCTATTTTACTTTTTGACAGATAGAGAGAGAGACAGAGACAGAGACAGTTAGAGAACCGAACTGTGGGAACTCCCCAGTTCAGCACGTGGGTCCTGCCTGGGCCGGAGCCGGGATTCGATCCTCGGTCCTCATGGCCTCAAAGCGAGCGCTCAACCCGCTGAGCCGTCCCGGCTTTCCCCTCAATTTCTTTAACTATTAAAATGGATATAACTGTAGTACCTACATGTGAAGACTAAATGAAATATAAAGTATAAAGCAGACAGAAAACATTGGGAGATCAACAAAAAAAATTACAACTGTCCAATGTACATGAAGACATGTTCAACATTTATAGACACAAAATTGCAAATGAAAAGCAAAGAACCATTTTTCACTCAGGTTGGCAAAATTATTAGAGATTAATAATATTTGATGTTATCAAGGTCATGGAGTTATATGAAGTATTACCCTCTTGTTGGAAAATATGTTTAAAATTACAAACTTGTACATGTTTGCCCTAGGAATCCTACTTTTAAGAGCCCATTGTTGGGATGCTGGGATAGCTCAGTGGTTGAATGCTTGTCTTGTAATTGAAATGTATGGAGTTCAATTCCTGGCTCCGGCCCATGCAAACCCATATGCTGAACAGTGCAACTGGTAACCACCAGGATTTGCCTCCCATGTGGGAGGCCCCCAATTCAGTTCCCAAACCTGTTCGGCCCCACATCCACCTATGTGGAGTGAAACCATGTCACAACTAATGACACAATACTATGGAGACTGCTCTGGGCCCTCCCCCTTCTCTCTCTCTCTCTCTCACCTTCTCTCAAAAAAACCCCAACAAACCCATTGTTATACAAATAAAAGCACCAGTACATGGGGTTAAGTATGCTGATACAGAATTGTTTGCAGTGGCAAAAGCTTGCAAACATGCTGCAGTTCATGAGTAAGGAAATGACTGGATAAATTACTGTAAATCCATACTATGGTCACATCTATACTGACCTGTAGACCTGGCTATTATAATAGAAAATAGTATCAAGTTACAGCCAAGTATTCCATTTTTGTCTAAAAGAACTCTCTGTTAGGGATGCCGAGATAACTCAGTGGTTGAGCACTTGACTCATAATCACGAGGTCTGGGGTTCGATTCCTGGTCCCAGCCCGTGAAAACCTATACGCTAAACTGTGGCACAACTGGTAACTGCCTGGATGGCAAGGTGGTGAAGGTGCTCACCTCCTATGCAGGAGGCCCCCTGTTCAGTTCCCACATCGTGCGGCCCCACATCCACCACATTTAACTGTGTAGAATGAAACCATGTCACAACTAATTATGTACAACTATGAAGACTGTTCTGGGCCTTCCCCACTTCTCTCTCTCCCCTCTCAAAACAATCTTAAAAAATAAAGAAAGAACTCTCTGTAGTAGGTTAAATGGTGGACCCAAAATGATATGTCTATCACATGGTTGTGAATGTGACCTTATCTGGGAAAAGGTTTTGGCTGGTGTAAATAAGGATCTTAAGATGAGATCATTGTGCATTAGAGTGGGCCCTACATCCAATGACAAAAATCCTTAGAAGAGACACAAAGAAGATTAAAAAAAAAAGCCACATAAAGACAAAAGGCTGAAATGGAGGCTATGCAGCTATGTTGCCACACTTAGGTAATGCCTGGAGCCACTATAAGCTGGAAGAGGAAAGCGAGGGTGTACCCCTAGAATAAGGCGATCAGACGTCCCGCTTTTGGCGGGACAGTCCCGATTTTTAACAATTTGTCCCACGTCCCGCAGCGTTTTAATAAAGTCCCGATTTTTGGAAAGAATGTACGACAAGCTAGGGAACGGCGGGAGATAGACCAAATTTTTAATCAAGAACCCCCTCCTCCCCAGTCAATGGTGTCCAGCTTTACCAATGTTAAAATCTGGTCACCTTACCCTAGAATCTTTCCCTTAGAATGCCCCTGCAGACACCTAGCATTTAGACTCCTGGCCTCTAGAATTGTGAGAGAATACATTTCTGTTGTAAGCCACCAAGTTTGTGGTAATTTTTTATGACAGCCCTAGGAAACTCCCCACATCCCTTATTTATAAGTGTTTAAACATGTGTGCATGCATTGAGAAAAACATACAATTATTTTATATACCCGGTGACACAGCAATTATAGTCTTAGGTATACATTCAATAGAATACATTCAATAAATTCTTATGGCCACCAAAAAGTGTATGTATACTGGGGGTGCCAAAAAATGTATACATATTTTAAGAGATGTTATCTGTTTATTACTTCTTGAAGTTGAATTGAATTATGGTAGTATAGCATTCACTCAAAAGATGGCATTAATCAAATGAATGCTAGTGTCACCATGTGACAGGCAGGACAGTCATAGAAAATGGTGAAAGCATGGCTGTTGTTTTAAAGAGCGCAAGATGATTTTAAAGTGGTATTTAAAACTCGAGAACGCTGTGGAGGTACAATGACAATGGAGGTGTGACTATGCAACAGAACCTCCAATGCACCTAACAACTGCATGCATTCATGATAAGTTTGTGACGCATGGTCAATTGAAACAGCATGTGCAGCGATACAAGTGGATACTTTGATCAATGTTGCTCAAGCAATAGTTCACCATAATCAGAAGTCTCTGGATGCTCTGATGGTAACCACTTTGAACACCTTTTCTGATTGCAGAAGTCAAACGTGACTTGTATTTATCTCGTTATTGTTAAATATTCAGTACTACAGTTTTAATACAGTTTTTTTTTCTTTCTTAAAATGTATATACATTTTTTTGGCACCGTGTGTGTGTGTGTATGTGTACAGAATTATTCAAAATAGCCCCAAACTAAGAGCAATTCACACGTCCATGAAAAGTAAAGTGGATAACTAAGTTATGATATATTCATGTTACAGAATAGTAACGCAATGAAAAAGAGTAAACTGCTACATACAAAATGGGAGTCTCACAGATGTAATGTAGAGCAACTGAAGCCAGACTCACAAAAGTATATACTGGATAATTCTATTTATACAACATTCAAAAACAGAAAAAACTAATCCATGCTGATAGATAGGGGGCATTATCTAGCAGTGTTCACAAGGGAGCCTACTAGGGTGCTGCAAATGTCTATGTATCTTAATCTGGGTGGAGTATTTTTATGTAAAAGTCAATCAAAATGTACATTTAAGGTGTATGCTCTATAATCAGGGGTGGCAAACCTTTTGGCGATTGAGTGCCAAAGTTTATGAAATAAGAGTATACTCGCTCGACTCGTGTGCCAACCCATTGAGTGAGATAGAGGTATCGATTATTTTTATGTCTATAAGAGGCATAGGATGTTTTTATAACAAAAAACAATAATTCCGCGTGCCGAAATAATTGCTCCGCGTGCCACTTTGGGCACGCGTGCCATAGGTTCGCCACCCCCGCTCTATATTATCATTTCACTGGGATATATGCCCAGGAGTGCAATTACTAGGACATGTAGTAAGAGTATGTTTACTTTTCTAAATAACTGCCTAATTTATTGCTAAAATCCTTTAACCCTTTTGTTACATTTCCCCAACATTTCTATAATGAGCAGGCACTGCATTTATAGAGATGGTATTGCCGGTAGCTTCTCACACTTCATTCATTTACCACCTTCATGATTTGCATTATCATGTATCTGTATTTTTAAAATTTAGTTTTGCCTTACAGAGAGAGCAATGGACTCTTATTGCAGTCTGCCCAGCATCCATTCCCCTTCCTGTTTGGCAACAAAACCCCATATTTGTTTGAGGGACCACCTATTCCCCAATGGATATAGTTTTGGTTATGCCATCAACTCAAGCAAACTGTTCTCTTGCTGAAGTGTAGGCACATAACCCAAATAAGTCCATTGGAGGCACTCTAAGTGACATAAATACTGAAAATGGTTATCAGGATTTCAACCTGAGAGCACACTGCAGAAAAAAGTTGTCTCATAGTACCTGGAGCTGTTCTACTCTTGACCTTTTCAAAGCCTTGAGTCTTCAATTTTTGGACCCTAGTCTGTCATCCTTTTAAATAATGGTTGAGGTTATTAATAATTATTCTGTTTGTAACCAAAAATTCCAATATATCATGAAATTGTCTTTTCCTTTTTTTATAAGATTTTATTGTTTTTGACAGATGAGAGAGACAGAGAGAAGGGGGAGGGCCCAGAGCAGTCTCCACAGTTGCAAATCATCGGTTTTCAACATGGTTTCATTCCACACAGGTGTGTGGGGGATGCACAGGGTGGGAACCAAGCCAGGGGCCTCCTGCATGGAAGGCACACCCCCTTGAGCCAGGAGCCAAGCCAGGGGGCGTCCCACATGGGAAGTACACCCCAGTGCAGCATATGGGTCCACACAGGCCGGGGCTGGGACTCGATCTTCTGTCCCCAGGACTGCAAAGCAAGTGCTCAACCTGCTGAGCCATCCTGGCTTCCCCATGAAATTGTTTTTAATGTGGTTATAGTTCTTCAAGTATACATTAAAATACATAACACTATATCAAATGTCCATTCATAAGCCACCCTAACAAGTCATCTTGAGTGATACAAGGCCAAATGACCCTTTGACCCTTCCCCACAAAAAAATGTCCTTGACCTGCAATATGTTTATAAGAAGAAAATATTCAATAGGATTATCTTGATTTCGGTAAGATTGGTAGCCATTTTCTTGTAAACTCATGTGTGGAAAAAGGTTCCATTAAACTATACCATAAGGAAATGTTCCTGCACTGCTGTAAGTCAAGTCACATCCAAATGATAAAGTAGCAAGAGTAGTATGTGGCATGGAAATTATACTTATAAATGTTATAATCAAATTTTAAAATCTCAATTTTCCTGGGCAAATGGCCCAATAGCAAGCTACCCGTGAACTTCTAATGTGTATTAGCTAGTTAGAGCTATGTGAAAGGTTTTTAAAAAGCAAAGTTGTAAGGAAAAGCCTGTGGTAAGTTTTAAAATTTAAGTATTTCTGGAATTGACAGGGAAGTGTATTTGAGCAACTTATTCTTATGTCAGTGACATTTTCATGAGTTGGCCATCTGGAAAGACAATACATTCCTGTATATCATTACTATACAGCAAGTACTTTAGTAGATGAAGTTGTAGGAAGCATTTAATAAGAGTTCTTATTTAGTTTTGATCTAATGGAAAACTGTGAATGACAATTTCATAAAAATAATTCAAATTTTAAATTGAATTTTGGTGTTTATAGGCATTTATAAACAAAGACAATTAGTTTGTATCACTGCTAAAATCCTAACACAGATGGCAAAATGTACAAATTCATAATATGATAGTCAAAGTCAATTTTATATTAGGTTTTTATCTTAGGGATGTTTATTTCCCCAGGTTTATTGAGGTGTGATTGACAAATAAAGATGGACTATATTTAAGATATACAATGTGATAATTTGATATACGTATGCATTATGGGGATGTTTTTTAAAGTTCAATAGTTTTAAAACAAATTATAGGCCTAAAGCTAATGGCAAAAGTACAACACATACCTTAAACAGAAAAGCTCTTTTTACAAGATAGAACTTGAAAATATATAAAAATAGATTGTCAGTTTCTAGAAGTAGATAAATTCTTCCCATCTATAAAAACATGGGTTGAGTGTATTTGTGTGTGTGAAGAACAAAATGTATTTTGTAAAAGTTAGGAAGATAATATTCCCTTTTAGCTCTATTTTCAAAAACAGGCTAGTTTGATAAGTGGGTAACAATTTCTTACACTGCCACTAATAGACTAGGCATTCAAAAGGAGTCAGCTGACGAAACTGATCTCAGTGTACCACATGGGACAGGAGCAGCTGCTCTTTCTTATTTTCAGCAGGACTTAACGAAGACTGCTAATAATAATGTACTACCCCCTGTTAAGGATGATGTAAGATAGTATTTTTAATGTCTATAAGGATGTTCTATGGGGTTTGGTATTCTCCAAATTATACCATAAAGTTGGTAATGATTCATCTAAATCATTTTATCTTGCTTTGGCAACAAGTCAAAGAAATAGCTAAAGTTGGAACATGAATTACCTTTACTGATTAGTTATTTTTATTAACATATTTTTAATGGTTGCTGATTAGTTTATTATAACCTCTATTTTCCTCTTAATATCTTAAAATTAACCAGTTTCCCTCTTCAGCAGTTCATTTTAGTTACCTTGCTTAAATATACTACATGAAAAGAAGCTGAAGTGTCAATATATTTCAGCAATTATACTTAACTTCCTTCTCCTTAGATAACTTTTCTGTCTAGAGGAAATGTCTGGTAATGTTGAAGTTAAAAATCAAACCCTTTATCTTAATAATGAATTTATTCAAATAAATACCATAAAAAACTAATAAGTTTGGATTTAAGTGTTTATGATTAACTAATCTAGAGATCTTCTTTATCCTAATATCCATGTTCTTTTGGAACTGTAGTTTTCCCCAGATTTATAAGAATTGTTTAACTTTTAAAAAGTCCAAAGTTATTCCACTACACGGGATATTTTAAACGGGGAAATTATTCATTTAAAAAATAACAAAAACAGGTCTGGCTTAAAGCAGGCCTGGGCAGACATTTTCAAGGCAAGGGCTCCTTCTCCAAGTGTTACAGTTTACTTGCTATTAATTTTACTATTTAGGTGGTCACCTCAAAATTACTTGGTGGTCCATCAGTGGACCACGATTGATGTTTTGTCCAGCCCTGGCTTAAAAGCATAAAAAGTTCTTTGTACTCATGGCTTAACATTCTGTGTAGAAATTCTAGAGATAGAATTACAGAAATCAGACCCATAAAGAATCTTGGTAGTGCAATCAGACTTCTTCATTATGCCTTTTATTAAAAGGTAACTTAAGCTGTTGAAATCCTTTTGCTCTTGTGACTACTATCGTATAAAGTTTGGAAGACTGAAGTTAACCCAAGAAATAGAACAAAGCTTTACTTTAAATGAAAATCTAAAGGTACAAACTCAGGCTTAAAAGTTTCATGTTTGTCTCACTTAGTATTAGAGACATTTAGAATTCTGTCCTGTTTATGTGGATAATGTTGGTAAGCGACCTACCATAAGATTGTCAGAGCCTTAAGATACTAGCTGAACTTTTGAAGATCTGTCTATTTACAGAGTGGTAGATGATCAGTAAAAATTTGTTGAATTGTACGAAGTGAAAAATCAAGTATTTGAATAATTCCTTAAAGTTTTCTTATTTACTATTTCAATGGTATTTTTATTCTATTTGCAATAATTATGCATATTTACGTCAGAATCAAAAAAGGTCTCAATCTTGTTTTCTCTAGTTAACATATTTCCAAAGTAATAACCATCATCAAGTCAGAAATTTTTGAAGAGTCTCAGAACAGACTAAAAATTGGCACTCTTACAACACAAAGAATGAATCCTAATGTGAACTCTGTACTTTGTGTGATAATGACATTTCAATGTAGGTTCATCAATTACAACAAATGTACCACTCTGGTGGGGGATGTTCATAATGGGGTAGGCTGTGCATGAGAAGGACCAGGAATATATAGGAAATCTCAATTTTGTTGTAAAACTAATTCTGCTCTAAAAAAACCAAGTCTATTAAAAAGAAAAGGCACTTATTCCAAAAATGTTAAAGCTGTAAATAGAATTCTTACTGAGACTTCATTTAGTTTATGTTCATTTAGTTGCTAGTCCAGGTCCTTTGTAGTATCTATTGTAAATTCTTCAAGCAAACCAGTTGATTACAAAGCAAAATTAGGTAAATTTATCTTAAATTCTACTATACAATAAACTTGTCTCCAAGGATCTACTTTAAAAAAATTTATGACAAAGATTCGAGATTTATATAAGCTATCCTATTATCTAATCACATTACCACAAATAAATTATACATATATGCTCACTGCTGATAAAAAATAATGTTCACCAATATATCACATGCATGGTGTGTTTTATTCTTTGAAGAATGGTTCTGAAACATCACACTAAGTCAGGCCAAAAGGTAAAGTTTAAAACAGTTTTATAAGGATATATTTTAACATATGTAATAACTGTTCACTCTACAAAATCTTGATCATAGAGCTTATGATACACCTAGTTAGCAGTAGCATCCAAGTTTTCCAAATAGTCATCATTTTTGTCTTGTTTGCATAGACTTCTTCTCATTAGCTGCTTTCTGCTTTTGTTGCATGATCTCAGAGTCCCTATAATGGGAGAAAAGGCCGTAAGTTGTTATAGAAAAGCTGATTATGTTCTTACTTGTTTTCTGTATAAAACCTGTTCAGTGTATTAAAGATGACTTAAAAGAAGATATAAAGTCATACTTTTCCATTTTCATGGAGACAGAATGAGAAGGTAAAGAATGGAAAGGTTTTGAAGTCAGATCTTATTATTAATACCATCTCTACTATTATTGTGACTTTGGCAAATAACCTCAAAGCCCTTTCAAAAGAAGAGCAATACACATCAGGGTTGCTCTGAGGAATAGCTATGAATACATATATACAAGGGCTGTCCAGAAAAAAAGTCCTCTATTTTCATATTACATGGCTGGATACGTTCCAGATAGCCCTCATTTATAAAAGCATCTGACAGCTAGCTATATGCAGAAATTATGGAACTCTTTGTTGTCAACAAAGTTAATTTACTCTAGATTTTTTCCTAAAAAAAGTGGGATTTATGAAGTTTCCTCAAAATCCTAACTGGTACTTAGGATTAGAATGTAGATGTTATGAAGCAATTCAGTTTCTTATAAGCCCAAAAGCCCAGTAGCTAATGATTAAAAATGGATTATACCAAAGAAAAGCAGGATATTCAGGGCATTTTCTTAACCTTTGTGTCTCTGGCTGAATTCCACATGCCATATTAAGTGTGAACTCCAACCAGACTACCTGGGGTAGATGGTCCATGAGACCAATATTTAAAAAAATATATTAAGTGGCTATGTATTGAATACCTGCCATGTACCAGGCACTTTATTGGCTCTTGAGTAAGTCTCATAACAACTCTTGAGTTATTATCCCCATGTTTCAGATTAGGAAAAAAACAACATTAAAGGCTTAGAGCTAAATAACTCCCCCAAAATAAATAAAAATCAAGGTTTGTCCAATTTCAAAGTTCAGGCTCTTTCCTAGCTTGTTATTGCATAGAGTTAGTAATATATTTTAATTCAGGGATAGTAAGACATTTCTGGAAAGACAATAGCAAAAACAAGGAATGAGAGGGAAGTGAAAACAAGATAGCTACAAAGAAATGAGATATTATAGAAAGGAATAGTGATAATTTTCTGTTAAAACCAACCTCTGCTGTGCTTGCTATATGACCTTAGCATTGTTATGGAAGTTTAGCACCTCAGTTTCCTATTCTGTGCAATGAACCTAATACCATTTTTCAGGGTTGTGATGAATAGAGATAATACACATGAAACACCTAATGGAGTTTATAAGAAGTGGGAATTCATTAAACAATGGCTATTACTGAGCCAAGTTAGACTAGATTCTCCACTAAAAATATTTCAGGGTCACTGATCTGTACCACTTTAACTTTTATTCCAATGTGAGCAGAAATTTAAGGCAAATGTCATAGAAAGGGTGATATTTACAAACTTCTACCTCATTAAATAATGATTCTTAACTCTGGCTGCAATCAAAATCACCTGGGGAGCTTTTTAAAAGTCAGGTTTAACTTAGGCACAATAAAATTTACCTAGAGCACCTCTTAATGCCCAATCCCAGACCAATTAAAAACCAGGACTGGGTTTTGGGCACAGGCTTGAGTAGACGGCAAGGTTTCCCAGGTGGTTCGAATGTGCAGCCAGGCTTGAAGACCAGAAAAGCCACACTGAAGTATGTGTAGTCAATTATTCACTGATCTCCAAGTTCCACATGTGTGACAAAATGATTTTATAATAAAATTAAACTTTAACATTTTTAGAAACATGAATGTGTTTTTTCACTTATGCTTAGTCTCAAAGTATTTCTATAGCAGTTCTGTATTATTTGTCACATTCAGTTTTATATCAAAGCTATGTACTTGCATTCTCTCCAACCCAACGGATCTTCAGAAGTCAATATAGCTACATGTACTTTCTTGTCTCTTTGAGAAAAACTATCACTACCATCGAGTCACTTGTTATCCAGACTAGTTTGGGTAGAATGTCTGCTTTGAAAATGCTGCATCCTCAGCACCTAACAGTGAGCATATGGAAGATGTTCAATTATTTTACTAAATGAAGTTCTCATGGTTGTGGTGGAGTTGCATGAGATTCCCTGCAAGATACATTACATCTTGAGAGCTTTCAATTCTTCATCCATGGGTTGGGATGATAAGTACCCCATATAGTTTTAGTATACTGGTACCTAACATGCAACAGATAATCAGCTGTCATCTCTTTCTGCAGGTTAAGCCTAGTTCTACGAAGGATTTAAAAAATGCTTTCTATTGTCTAAAATGAAAACTTCAGTGACCTGAGAATTCCATTAGTATTACTGACCTCTGCTTTCTCTGAGATGCAGTCAAGCTATCATCTTTTCTTTTTCCCTTGCTAATTTCCTGGGATTTCTTCATGTTTTTCTGGCGGGCAAGTTCTCGTTGATTTCCACCTACAAAGAGAAACAGTCAAGCTCTTTTCCCATCTCCAAAATGATTAATTCCATTATAAGGCTCTTATTTAAGAGCATCTTAAGTTTGCTTAATAAATAGATAAGCCAGCAGAGTACTGCACTCAATGGTGTTCCCAGATCTGACCACAAGGAGGAAGCTAAAAGGTAAACACTTAAGGAAGGTCTTAAGAGTACTCTCATACCAGTCTCTTAAAATCGGGCGTTCCCCTTACTCTGTATACATGGGCCAATATTCCAAAATAAGTTCTGGCTTTTGAGGGGTGTGGGTGGAAAGAGAAAGATAGATACACAGAGATCACACCTCGCAAAGTTGGCCCATCACAATGCAACTGTTAAGCAAGTAAATGCAGATGCTTGTGAAACATGACCAGCGAGGGCCAAACAAAAGAAGTAGGAACGAGACTCATTCGGAACTCCCAGTTTTGATTAGGCTTTATGATCAAAGTACCAGCTATAAACCACCTCCAGGCCAGGTCCCCGCCTGGGGATCCCATCTTCACACACCTCACCTCCACGGGGGTGGACTTTACCGTGTAAATTCTCACCTGAGGGACAGGCACCTGCCTGAGTTCTCAGACCGGACCGGAGTCAACCGTCCCTGTCTGCTGATTGAAGACGGGATTCCCACCCCACCGGGCCGACGGCGATTCACTACCTAGCCCCCGCCTCCCCGTCAACCGCGTCTCCATTCGGATCCTCGCCGGACGCTCCCCGCTGCTTCCCACACCCGTGCGCACACTCACGGGCCATGCCGACCACCGGACTGCGCCTGGAAGAGAGCGACTCGGAAAAGCAACGGCTACTCGCACGCTCAGCGGGCCGTTTCCCCCAATAGACCTGGAAGGTTGAGCCCCGGCGGACTCTCCGCGGGGCGACGCCTCGGCTAGCTCTGTCCACCGCCCCGCCCACCGAGACCGGGCCCGAGCGGCCAGCCGGGCTGGGGAGGGGCTGCGCATGCGCCCCCGGGCGGGGCGGGGCGTGCAGCGCCGGGGGGCGGGGCGTGCAGCGCCGGGGGGCGGGGCCGCGCCTCGGGCCTTTCTGCCGCCCAAGTTTGGTAGCGTCCGGAGAGCATGTCCTGTGTCTTAGAGAATGTGGGTGTATGTGGGCTTTCCTCACCGCATACCGGCCACCGAGGCTTGACCAGCCCCATGCTTTTTCTTGGTAATGACAGTAGACGCTGCAGCATCTAACTTTCCGATGGAGAACATCAGCTTTCTTCATCTCCCTGCAGCGGCGGGAAGGGGAGAAATGGGGCAGAACAGACCGAGGGTTAACGGGGAAGGCAGTGTCGGCCTGTCACTTAATTTTCCTCTTCATCCTCGCACCACCCCTGCAAGGTCGGCAGGCTTCATTGTTCGCACTTTACTCCAGAGGAGACTTGAGACTCAGGCTAGAAGCGATTGACCCAACAGGTAGGGACTGTTAGAAGTGAGATTCAAATTTAAGACGGACTCTAAAGTCTATTCAGTTCCCATTTTGTCCCAGTGCCTTTGTCGCGGTCGATGGTACTTTAGGAGTTTTAGGTTGTGGCTCTGTGCTTGGGTTGTGGGATGGGGAGAGGATGGCAGGGCATGCAGTCCTTATCACGCATTCAGAATAGCCCAGAATAACCTTGGAACCTTTGTGAAAGCTGTGGAGCATCTGCCATTGCTAGAAACATGTGTAAAGATGCTTGATGGCTCATTTGGTTGTCTGGACACCCTAAAATTACCTTGTTTCTTTAAGGCTTTTATTTTGGAAAATTTCAAACATATACAAAAAGTATAGAAAATAATGGATCCCAAGTATACTTGACCAAGCTTCAATAATTTTTATTTCACCTCATAAAAATTGCCCGTTTTAGGCAGGGTAGGAGAAAGTGGTGTAGACTGCAAGCTCTGGAGATCGAATGTGTCTGGGTTGAAAGCCCAGCTCTACCAATGAGTAGCTGTGTGAACTTGGGCACGTTATTTCATTGCATTAAAGAAAGCTTCCTGGGGAAGCTGGGATGGCTTAGTGGGTTAAGCGCTTGCTTTGCAGCCCCGGAACCCGAAGATCAAATCTGGGCCCTGGCCTGTGCGGACCCATATGCTGAACTGGGGAGTGCCCCCAGTTTGGTTCTCACCGGGGTGAGACCTGGCCCAGTTCCTGCCCTGTGCAGGCCCAAGCCCACCTGTGGAATGAAACTATGTGGAAAAACCAATGATGTGCAACTATGGAAACTGTTCTGGGCCCTCCCCCTTCTCTCTGTCTCTGTCTCTTTCTCTCTCTCTGTCAAAAACAATAAAAATAAATCTTTAAAGCTTTCTTGCCAGTAAAATAGGGAGGTAATCATACCACTTTATTAATTGAATTAATATGAGTGAAGTACTAAGTGCCCAGCCTATGGCAGCACTGTTAGCTATTGTCTGAGAGCCTCCACATGCAACCCCTCCTATTCAATATTCAGTTTGCAGGCCAGGTGTTTCTTTACACTTAGTGAACCTCTTCTGAAATAATTTGAGGAAGGGGAAAAGATTCACTTTCTGACATTGTCTAAAGAGGAAAGGAGAGAAGGATTTTGGGATTGGAAAGAGCTCTTCTTTTATGTGGTCTTAATTTAAAGTCTAATTGAGCTTTTTGTTGTGCGGTTGAAAATATAGTTTTTGAGTATATGGATACACATGATGTACACTATGTACATGAGGAATGTTGAGTGTGTTTGTCAGAGAAAACCGAAGACTTAAAATTACTGTGATGCTATTAAGAATTTAGTCCTCATACCAACCAATGTCACCCCAATAATTTAACAATTAAAAAAGAAAAAATTTAGTCCACAAATTTGGGTATGTAACAGGTATCTTACAACTTTATATATAATAATAAAATTAAATCTGACTGTTTACCTTTACTAGTGGGAAATTAAGTTCTAGTCATTATTGACTTCCCACAAAATTGTGGGAATACCCTAGACCAGGGGTGTCAAACTGGCAGCCCGAGGGCCACATGCGGCCCCCGAGGTAATTTTTTGTGGACCATGATGCTCTGAAATAAAATGAAAATAGGAAAAATTGTTATGAAGAAAATAGCGCTTAGGGGAGATTGAGGCAATATTCATAACAATTTTTTCTATTTTCATTTTATTTCAGAGCATCGTGGGCCACAAAAAATTACCTCGGGGGCCGCATGTGGCCTGTGGGCTGCCAGTTTGACACCCCTGCCTTAGACCAAGCTTGTTCAACCTGCGGCTCACAGGCTGCAGGTGACCCAGGATGGCTTTGCATGTGGCCCAACACAAATTTGTAAACTTTCTTAAAATATGTTTTTTTAAGCTCATTAGCTATTGTTAGTGTATTTTATGTGTGGCCCAAGACAATTTTTCTTCCAATGTGGCCCAGCAAAGCCAAAAAATTGGACACCCTTGCCTTAGACTCTTTGATGGAATAGAACATTTGGGGAAATTCTTTGTGTCTTCAGTTCGTAGTACTGTAATATGCTGTCCAAAGCTGTAATATATGGTCCTGGCAGTGGCTTCAAGATTCCTGAGACATTTTCAGCAGGGTTTTCTTTGCAGAGCTTTTGAGCTTCTTTAGGGGTATCTGAGCTTCTCTTCTCTTCCCAGAATACTGGAGGGAGTCCACAGAACCCAATGACTTTCATTTTCTTCCCAGTCTGGAGGAATCTCTTTTCTGTACTTTCAGCCTTGCCTTCCTACTCTCCAAAGCACTTGTCTCTCTCCCTCTGGTTGACCTAGTAATCTTTTCACTCAGTTCAGGACTGTATTCCTATGACATATGTTACTAATGTAGCAGGATGTTCTTCCTTTTTTCCTTTCAAGAAGGAAGTCAAGCCTTTGTGTTTCTATGAGTCAGGGGATTTGTATAACAGGTTCAACCAGGGCCCATACTCTGTAGAGACAACCTTATCTTTGGCCAATTTTCCTCTGTCATAGAGACCTTCCCTAACCATCCTACCTAAAGTAAGCCAGCCTCCTATTAATCTTTATCATATTACCCTGTATATTTTTATGGCATTTAATGTATTCCTTTTTTATTATTCATTTATTTTTATTATTAGATATTTACACTCTTCACAAAGTGATAGCCCCAACAAGTCAGTACTACCCATCTGACATTGCACATAACTATTACAATACAAATTGACTGTATTCCCTATGCTATACTTTTTTTTTAAGATTTATTTTTATTGTTTTTAACAGAGAGATACAGAGATAGAGAGATGAGGGGAGGGCCCAGAGCAGTCTCCATAGTTGCACATCATTGGTTTTTCCACATAGTTTCATTCTACAGGTGGGCACGTGGCTACACAGGGCAGGAACTGGGCCGGGGTCTCACCCAGATGAGAGCTGAATGGGGGGCACTCCCCAGTTCAGCATATGGGTCTACACAGGCCAGGGCTGGGATTGGATCCTTGGTCCCTGGGGCTGCAAAGTGAGCGCTTAACCCACTGAGCCATCCCAGCTTCCCCCCCCCTATGATATACCATACTTGACATCCTGTGACTAGATATATTTTTAAATTATAGTTGGCATTTATTAATATTTTATATTAGTTTAAGGTGTACAGCATAGGGGTTAAGCATTTATAATTTGTGAAGTGATCCCCCAGATATGTCTAGCTAGTTCCCATCTGATGCATTCTTATCTTGTTAATTTGCTTGTATTTTCCCTCCAAACCCAGAATGCTTTGTTTATTGCTCTACTGCTATTACCTGAAGCAGATCAAGAATATTCGCATCAATTTTTATAATTTTAACTATAATTTTTGAACACGTAATACATTCACATTAAAAAGTATACAGGCATATTCAGTGAATGGTCTTCCTCCCACGACATGTTTCCCCAAAACCCAGTTCCTGTCCTAGGAGGTAACTAACTATATGTTTCTTCATACATTAATTTCTAATCTGCTCTCAATTTAGGATGTGCTGGTGAACAGGCACTGCCCTACAGGAACCTTCAAAAACGAAATCGGCCAGCTAGTTTAATAATTTCCGTGAAATTTTGGGCTGAGGGGTTGACTACTTCCTTCCGTTCTTTCCAACAACTGGAAGGGCGAGCACATGGCCTTGCGTCTTTATTTCCGGTTCACAGGTAACCCAGACGCTTTAGTTGGAGAGTTACCATGGCTATAGGCTGTGTGCGTCTTACGTAATTTCGCGGCGCTCGCTGATGACGCAACGAATTAAGGCGCCCTCTGAGGGCGGGGAGTACGGTGTCGGGGAAACAACTGTCAGTGTAGCAGGGTCATGAAGAAGAGGCGGCGGCGGGAGGCAGGAGGAGGCGGCGGCGGGGCCGCGAGACTGCGGTAGCTGCCTGCTGGGCTGGCTTGTGGCCTTGTGGGGAGGGCGTAGTTCCCAACCCCCTCTCGGGGCAGCGGCCGGGGCTCGGGGCTGTGAGCGGCCTGGGGCCGCCT
>PVKE010037250.1:0-15996 GCA_004027555.1 Craseonycteris thonglongyai | reverse complement strand
AGTCTTCCTTGAGCAAAAACTGGTAAAAACCCACCAGTCCTTCTTTGAACTTGTCCCTACGGAGGTCATTTGCATGCAGACCTCCAGCTGCAGTTCATCTGGGCAACTGGCCACATCTGCTTCAAATGGGTTTTGAAACAGTCTCACTTCTTCTGCCTTTGAATCCAAGTCAGAAAACCGCTCCTGAAACTGCAGCTGGAGGCCTTTGATGATCTCCCGTGCAAATGACGTGGGGTACTCAGCTATTGCTTCAGCCATTAAGACCTTGCACTACTGAAAGTGCGTCAAGTTGTTGGCCTGTACTTGTTCCCAAAACAAGACAAGTTTAGATCTGAAGACCTTTAGGTGGGTGTATAGATCAGAAACTAGATTTTTTCTCTCCTTGTAGTTTTAGGTTCAGAAAATTTAAATGACTAGTTATGTCTGCAGCAAAGGCCAATTTCCATGCCCACTCTCCATCAGACATTAATGGCTGTGGCTTGCCTTTACTTTCCAGGAAGTCACCTATTTCCTTTCTTAATTCAAATACTCTGCTCAGAACTTTCTCACAACTTAGCCATCTTACTGCTGTGTAATATGGTAAATCTTGGCGATTCTGTGTCTGTATCTTTCACCATGTCTCTGAACTGTCTATGGTTGAGCCCATGTGATCTTATTAAATTCGCCATCTTCACCATAGGATTCAGTACACTGCTAATGTCCACATATTTAGCACACAAAGCTTGCTGGTGAATAACACAGTGCAGGAACATTGGTTGTGGAATGTTTTTCTCATTACACATCTGCTTCACTTGTCCAACCAAGCCTTTCTTTATCCCACTCATGTTCTTTCCTCCATCAACAGTCAGGCAACTGAAATTAGTCCAGTCCAAGTTATAATCAGCAAATGTTTTTTTCAATTAATTGAATATAGCCTCTCCGGTAACAGTGCCATATATGCTATGTAGGAAAGCCAGCTCTTGTATTATGTTCATGTCTTCATCCACACCTCTAATGAACACAAGCAGTTGAGAGGTGGAACAGCTGTCCAGCAATTCATCGATTGCAATTGAAAAATGGCAAAACTTGCTTGCATTTTTTGCTATTTGAGTCACAATGTTTTTACCCATGTCTGCAACATGGCAGGCAATGGTATTTGCACCCAAAGCTACATTTTTAAATTGTTTCAACTTTTCTGGGCAAAGTTTCTCAGCCACCTCCAACAAACATTTCTTCACTACTTCACCATCTGTAAACAGTTTGCCACTTTTAGCCAGGACATAGGCAATGTTATAACTGGCCTTAGTTAAGAATTCATTTTCATTTGAGGATTTACTGAACAATGTCCTCTGAGATGTTAGTTGATTTTGTAATTTAGAAAATTTTTCGGCACGGACTTTACGCTCCAACTGTGCATATTTCTCCTGATGTTTGCTTCGATGATGACAGCGCAGGTTGCCTTCTTTCATCACAGCCATGGTTTCGTTGCAAATTACACACAATGCTTTCTCACCGGATTTGATGAAGAAGTATTTCAAACTCCATTCTTCTCAAAATTGCTGACACTCGTCGTCTATTTTTTTTTTTCCTCTTCTCGGCCATCGTTGGGCACTAAAATAAAGTGACTTCAACATGAATAAATAGTGAAACTGAAAGTATCTTGCACACAATGTCGCTCAAAAAACCTGATTATGTGAACTAATTTCGTCGCAATTATAGCTGCAAATGACCTGAAACAATTTTTAAAAATTCTTACGATTTCTTAAGTTAAACTTACCTGAATATAGTCTGCAAATATGTCCACTTATGGTAGAGAGATTGCTTTTAATGTTTCCTCTTCAGAATATTCGGAAAATTCTTGTTAAACTAACGACATTTCCAATGCTTTATACACACTGGTAAGTAATTACGCGAAGGAAATTATCACTAAATAAAATAGAGTGTAACATGTTTCGCAATTAGATGCTAACTGACACCAACACCTCCTCATTGCAGCAGTCAACCGAAACTGGCAAACTGTGATCAAAATAATCAAGTGTTGAATAAGCAGCAAACCATTTAAAAACTCTGCCACTAGATGGCCTTATATGATCTCATTGACTGTGAACAGAAGTAGAAAAAGTAAGCTCTGATCTTGGCAGGATACATGTAAATTTCCATAATTTTTTTCCGTAGATAAAAAGGTCTCCACAGGCCGGATGAGAGGGCCTCAAGGGGTGCATCTGGCCCGCGGGCTGTAGTTTGGAGACACCTGGTATAGACAGAAGTCAAGGAGTGTGATGCCTCCAGCCTAATTTTTTTTTTTTTTCCGGAGGATTGCTTTGGTGATTCGAGACATTTTGTGCTTACAGATCAATCCGATAATGTTAAAAATCTATTTCTTGTAAGAATGCCTGTGGGATTTTGATGGGAATTGCATTTAATCTGTATATTGTTTTGGGTAATATGGCCATTTTAACTATGTTGATTCTTCCAATCCATGAACATGGAATATCCTTCCATTTCTTTGTATCTTCTTCAATTTCTTTTAATAGTGTCTTATAGTTTTCCATGTATAAGTCCTTCATGTTCTTTGTTGAGTTTCTTCCTAAGTATTTTATTTTTGTTTTGATCACAAATGGTATCGTTTTTCTCATTTCTTTTTCTGAAGCTTTGTTGTTTGTATATAAAAATGCTATGGATTTTTGTACATTGATTTTGTATCCTGTCACTTTACTGTATTCATTATTATTTCTAACAGTTTTCTGGTGGAGTCTTTGGGGTTTTCTATGTAAAGGATTATATTGTCTACAATAAGTGACGGTTTAACTTCTTTGTGTCCAATTTGGGTGCCTTTAATTTCTTTTTCCTGCCTAATGGCTCTGGCTAGAACTTCCAGCACTATGTTGAATAGCAGTGGTGACAGAATTTCCCTGTCTCGTTCCTGAGTTTAGAAGAGAAGTTTTTAGTTTTTCCTCGTTCTGTATGATATTTGCTAAGGGTGTGTCATATATGGTCTTTATTATGTTGAGTCTTTTCCTTCTACACACATTTTATTAAGTGTGGTGATCATAAATGAATGTTATATCTTGTCGAATGCTTTTTCTGCATCAATTGATATAATCCTATGGTTTTTAGCTTTAATTTTGTTTATATGGTGTATCACGTTGATCAATTTGCATATGTTGAAACATCCTTGTGCCCCAGGGATGAACCCCACTTGATTGTGATGTATAATCTTTTTATTGCATTGCTGTATTATATTTGCTACTATTTTGTTTAGGATTTTTGTTCATCAGAGATATTGGTCTATAGTTTTCTTTTTTGTGTGATGTCCTTGCCAGGTTTTGGTATTAGGGTAATGTTGGCCTCATAGAATGAGTTGCGAAGTATTGCCTCTTCAATTTTTTGGAAGAGTTTGAGAAGGATAGGTGTTAGTTCCTCTTTGAGTGCCTGGTAAAACGTGTTAGTGAGACCATCTAGTCCTGGATTCTTACTTTGGGGAAGGTTTTGGATAATTGTTTCAATTTTCTTCCTGTTGATTGGTTTGTTTAGGTTATCCAGTTCTTGATTTGGTCTAGGTAGACTATATGTTTCTAAAACCTTGTCCATTTCTTCTAGATTGAAAAATTTGGTGGCATATAGTCTTTCATAGTATTTTTGTATGATCTTTTGTATTTCTGTGGTATCAGTTGTAGTTTCCCCTCTTTCATTTCTAATTCAGATTATTTGTGTGTTTTCTCTTTTTCTCTTGGTGAGCCTAGCCAGGGGTTTGTCAATTTTATTATTTTTTTCAAAGAACCAGCTCTTTGTTGTATTAATTTTTTTTTCTATTGTATTTTTATTCTCTATTTAATTTAGTTCTGCTTTAATTTTTATGATTTTCTTCCTTCTGCTGGCTTTGAGTGTTTTTGTTCTTTTTTTTGTAGTTCTTAAAGATGTAATATTAGGTTGTTTACTTGTGATTTTTCTTGTTTCTTGAGAAAGACTTGTAGTGATATAAATTTTCCTCTTATGCTTTTGCTGCATCCCAGTAATTTTGGTATTTTGTGTTTTCGTTGTCATTTATTTCTATGTATTTTTTAATCTCTTCTTTGATCCAGTCATTTTTTAATAACATGTTGTTTAATCTCCATGTATATGTGGTTTTTTCTGCTTTCTTTTTGTAGTTGATCTCCAATTTCAAAGCTTTGTGATTGGAGAATACACTTGGCATAATTTCAATCTTCTTAAATTTGCTGAGGCCAGCTTTGTGTCCCAGCATGTGGCTTATCCTTGAAAATGTTCCATATGCACCTGAAAAGAATGTATAGTCCTGTGTTCTAGGATGAAGTGTCCTGTAAATGTCAATTATGTCCAGTGGCTGTAATGTGTCATTTAAAGCTGATATTTCTTTGTTTATTTTCTGTTTGGACCACCTGTCCACGGCTGTCAGTGGGGTGTTTAAGTCTCCTACTATAATTGTGTTTTTGTCAGTTTCTCTTTTTAGATCTGTTCATAGTTGCTTTGAAAACTTTTTTAAAGATTTATTTTTATTGTTTTTGACAGAGAGAGAGAGAGAAAGAGAGAGAGATACAGAGACAGAGAGAAGGGGGAGGGCCCAGAGCAATCTCCATAGTTGCACATCATTGGTTTCTCCACATAGTTTTATTCCACAGGTGGGTGTGGGGCTGCACAGGGCAGGAACTGGGCTGGGGTCTCACTCCAGTGAGAACCAAACTGGGGGCACTCCTCAGTTCAGCATATGGGTACACTCGGGCTGGGGCCGGGATACGATCCTTGGTCCCTGGGGCTGCAAAGTGAGTATTCAACCCACTGAGCCACCTGGCTTCCCCTGCTTTGTAAACTTTTGTGCTTTTTGGTTGGGGACATATATATTAATAAGTGTAATATCTTCTTGTTGTATTGTCCACTTTATCATTATGAAGTGTCCATTTTTGTCTTTTATTATATTTTTGACCCTGAAGTCTGCTTTGTCAGATATAAGTATGGCTACACCTGCTTTTCTCTGGGTGCCATTTGTTTGGAGTAGTTTTTTTCTGCCCTTTTACCTTGAGTGTTTGTCCTTGTGGCTGAGGTGTGTCTCTTGTAGACAGCACAAGGTCGGTTTTTGTTCTTTAATGCAGTTTGCTACTCTGTGTCTTTATTTGTGAATTCAGTCACTTTTAAGGTGACGATTGATATATGAGGATTTTCTATAGCCATTTTATCTTTTGTTTTCTGGTAACTCTTTTTTTTATTGTTTTTTTATTGCTTCTTTGCTTTTTTCTTCCCTTTGATTATTTTAGTGTGATGCTGTTCATGACTGTATTTTCTGTTTTCTCTTCTTTTATTGTTATGTGTCCCAGTTCTAAGCTCTTTTTCAATGCTTACCATGAACTTTATATACAAGGAAGTTTCATATATGCAGTGGTTCCTTTTCTTAAGGATGTTTCTTATCTCCATTCTCTTTGGAAATTAAGTCTTCACTTTCTCCCCTTTTTATATTTTTGTTGTTCCAGTTTATCCCTAGTTACTTTTACTTTTTGTTTCGGGTCCAATAGCCTCCTTCAGTATTTCTGGCCTTGTGCTGGAGAATTCCTTCAGTTTTTGTATGTCTGCAAAGGTCTTTATTCCTCCTTCATATCTAAAGGATAACTTTGCTGGGTATAGGATTCTTGGTTGGTAATTTTTCTCCTTTAATATTTTGAATACTTTGTTTCTTTCCCTTCTGGCTTGTAGAGTTTCTGTTGAGAAATCTGATGATAGTCTGGTGGGCTTTCCTTTATAGGTTATGGTGTTCTTTTTTCTGGCTGCCTTGTGGATTCTTTCTTTGTCTTTGACCTTTGATATCTTCAGTATAATGTGCATTGGAGAGGGTTTGCTAAGATTCAAGTAGCTAGGGGTCCTGTTTCCTTCTTGGATTTGAGGTTCCAGTTCTTGCCATAGATTTGGAAAGTTCTCATCTACTATTTGTCTGAGTAAATTCTCTGTGCCCATGTCATCCTCTGCTCCCTCTGGAATACCTATTATTCTTATATTATTTTTTCTAATAGAGTTAGATAGTTTTTATAGATATCTTTCATTTCTTTTAGCATTTAGGTCTCTCTTCTTTCTTCTGTGACATTTCCAAATTTTGTCTTTGATTTCACTAATTCTTTCCTCCATCTGGTCAGCTTTGCTTCCTTTGCTAGCTATTTTATTTTTCATTTCTTTTATTGTGTTATCTCTAGAATTTCTATTTGCATCTTTTTCATAGACTCATTTCCTTTCTGAGATCACTTAGCTCCTTCTGTGTACTCTGCCAGCTTTCTCTGATCTCTTTGAGTATTCTCATAATTGCAACCTTGAATTCTCTGTTATTTAGCTCATATAATTCCATATCTTCAAGTTCGTTTTGTGGCAATTTTTCTCTTTGTTTCTGAGCTCCTTTGTTCAAAGGGGGCTTCGTCGCTGTAGGAGCGTTTTGTTTCCTGGACATGAGGAATTTTCCTCTTTTAGATGTGAAGGTATCTTTCTTTTACTTCCTAGCTGGTGTTAGTGTCTTATAATATTTTCTCTTATTTATTTTATTTTCTCACAGCAGGATACTTCCTAGGAAGTGGGCTTCTCTTTGATTCAGTTGCCCTGGTCTCTGTATGCCTTCTCTTTGGGAAGGTATGGTGGGTTATGGTATTCCATGCCTCTGAGATCCAACTGTTGCAGAAGCTGCCACACCTAAATCACCCTGCTAGCTTCAGTAGGACAGGTGGAGGCAGGGTTTGTTAGGAAAGTTGTAGGTCTGTTTGCTTCACAGGGTAATGGCGACTTCTCGACAGCAGCTCACTGAAGGCCTGCCTTGGGCAAGGCTGGCGGGGTGGGCCCTCAGAGACAGCAAGGAGAGGCAGCCACGCTCAGTGTCCAAGGCCAAGCAGTACTCTGGTTGGGACCTCACCTCACTGAGGGCCACTCTGGAACTTGGCCACCAACACACTCCTAGTGTCAGTGCTCCAGCCACTGGAACACCCGCCTCTGGCTCCAGTTGCCAGTCTCATGCCCCACAGGCCCCCAGCTCCAGCTGCCCGACTCAAGCACCAGCAGCCGGATCTTCAGTCCGGTCACCCGCACCGATCTCTGGCTGCTGCTGGTGCCTCGCTCCGGCCTCCCACCCCCAGCCCCAGCTGCTCCCCTGCACCCCCACTGGGGCCTCTCGCCACCATCAGCCACGCCCGCTTTCTCCGTCCACCCCGTGCTCTGGCGTGGGCGCCTCCGCCTCTGTCTGTTCCAGGCCCTCAACCCGCCCAGAGTCGTTCTGCTCCTGGACCCACGCCCCCAGCTCCCACCTCCGTCAGTCTCTCCTCTGCTGGACTCGGGGCAGCCCCTGGGTCGTCACTGGGTGAGTCTCTGGGTCACGCTTCGTGGCGGGTCTCCACACGGCTCCCGTTCTTTGTCTCTAACTCGCCTCCGTTTCTCCAGCTTTAGGCATTTTCTTGGGTCTCTCAGCAGAGGCTGCGCGCTACTTAGGGATTCTCTGCTTGGATTTTAGTTGTTTAAATTGTCTTTCCAGGAGAGATTGCAAGAGCTCCTCTCACACTGCCATCTTGATGACGTCTTGCTAAAAGATAGCTTTATTTGTGTTTTTCATTTTCTTCCTTGTTTTTGTTTTGTTCAGACTTTCAACAATTAACATGCTACCTTTAATCAAACAAAAATTGGTAAGTTCTACTTAAAAAGGGACTAGAGACCCCAGCCTCTGCACTGATAAACAGATCTGTTCAGTGCCAGCCATTTTTTTTTTTTTTTTTTAAGATTTATTGTTTTGACAGAGACAGACAGAAGGAGGGAGGGGCAGAACACCCTCCACAACTGTATGACATCAGTTTTTGACATGTTTTTATTCCACACAGGTGGGCACAGCGCAGCGCAGGGGAGGAACCAGGCCAGGGGACTCCTGCATGGGAGACACATCCCCATGAGCTGGGGGCCAAGCTGGGACCCTCCCACATGGAAAGCACACCCCAGTTCATCACATGAATCTGCATGGGCTGGGGCCAGGACTTGATCCTCTGACCTCAGGGCTGCAAGGGAAATGCTTAAGCTGCTGAGCCAACCTGGCTCCCCCTTCTCAGTGCCAACCTTGGAAATACCCACCTGGGCAAATTCACTTTATACTAACACACTTTCCTCTGGCCTTACTGTGGCAGAATTAGCTGAAGAGAACTGAACATAACGCACAGCCTGGAAAAGTCATGGAGAAAATGCTAACTTTGAGGAGGTCATGAAACCTAAGGTTCCTTGGCGAGCCTCTCTTATTCCCTGCTTTTATTCTTCACCATATCACTATTGGCCAAAATTGGGATGCACGAACAGAGTGTGCTCATTGCAGTACAGTTAGATCAGAGGGATTTTCCCACCAGACCCAGTGGAGGACACATTATTCTGATTACTTTTCTCTGCTTAAGAAAGGATGGTGGGAATGTGCGTTAATATGCAGCTGCCAGAGGATGGAAGTAATAAACACTAGCGTTGACTAGACTCAATATTAGTGCTGGTGCTGGGGAGCCATCCTGGCTTTGGGCTGCCTGAAGGCTGTGGTGATCCTCTGCTTGTCCTATCTGTCAGTCTATTTGATCTCCAAATGAATTGCTTTTGATAACAGCTATATAAATGCAGAACTGATCCGCTGGGCCTTCTTAAATGAGACTCCTCGCTTTCATCTTCCAGTCATTTCAAAAAACAGATAGACTTGTTAGGGGTTTTAATGCAATGATTTATGTTTTATCTTGCTGGGTTGGAGGCAGCATTTATTTAGCACTAAATTCTTCCCAAGCCTCTATGTGAGGGGAGAAACATTTGCACAGAAAACATTTGTGTTTCTTTTATAAAAAGTAAATAAATTAAATAATATATGCTTTTTGCTGTATTTTGCTTAGAAAGACAATAAACTCTATTTTAAGGAAGGAGAGAGGAACAGAAAAATCACTATAAAAAGCGTTTTCATTATGACACCTTCGACAAAGTTACGAGGACCTGGATAGGAACAATACCAATTTTCAAATTCTATAAAACAAATCATTAAGATTCTCCAACCCAATGGCTACCAGAAAAAGAAATCACAATTAAATCCAATTAAAACAAAGGAAGACATGTTTTCTTGTGATTTTTCTCATGTTGTTTGCCTTATCCATGCAAGAACAAACTGGGGAAGCCTAATTATTTTTGTCTCTTATGCCTTTCTATCCTTACACCTCACTTTCTTATCTTTTTCTACTTTCACCACTTTTTCATTGTATGAATGAAGCGAACTCTCTTATTAAGGAGAGTGGAGCATTATTCATAATACACAGAACCTTTTGTAAAAAGCTTTGATCACTTACCACTTGTATGCTATAAGTAATCTTATTAAAGGGGAGTTATTTAGGGGAAAAGGCACAACCTTTTGCAACCAGAAAGTGAAATAGAACTTGATCTCCATTTCATTAGAAAATCTCTCACTTCATGAAATAATTGTTATAAGAAGTAAAATGCAAATTGTACATGTGTGTATAAGTCAAACTATCTAGGTGAATTGTGACAACTTGCTATTTTATTTTATGGTTTTCAAATAAATAAATTATGATTTTCAATAAAACATATAATCAGGCTAAATCTGAATATTTTCATTGAACATGTTTGGTAAAAATGAGGTCATTCTTTCATAAAATACCATAATAATTTATTCCAATCATTGTACAATAAGACAACCTGCAATGATATCTTATCAAAAGTGCTATAGGGGAAGCTGGATGGCTCAGTGGGTTAAGTGCTCACTTTGCAGCCCTGGGGATTGAGGATCAAATCCAGGCTCTGGCCTGTGCAGACCCATATACTGAACTGGGGTGTGCTTCCCATGTGGGAGGCTCCAACCTCAGTTTGGTTCTTGCCCTCCCTGTTCAGCTCCTGGCTGGAGGTGGCATGCCTCCCATGTGGGAGGCCCCCAGGCCAGTTCCCACCCAGAGCAGCCCCCACCCACCTGAAACCATGTCAAAAACTGATGACATACAGCTATGTAGACTGCTCTGGGCTCTCCCCCTTCTCTTTGTCTCTCTCTGTCTGTCAAAAACAATAAAATAAATCTTTTTTTAAAAGTGGTACATAATAGAGCAAAGAAAACCACATCTCTTTTTTTTTAGCAAATGCAATTCATTTTTTGATAGATGAGTGGACTCATAATTTAAATCTGTTGAAGCTAATTGAATATAGGTTAATATATATTTTTTCTATGTGGTAGGGAAATGCATTTATATCCTATATAGTGCTTTTACTCTGTAATTTTCTTTTGAATCACAAGAAAAGATAAAAGAAGTTTTTTAAATGCTTGAACATTTGGTTAAAGCAGCGTATATCATAGTCCCAGCATTGGATACAACAAGGTTACAGCTGCTGGTGATAATTAGTTCGCCCCTGCTAATCTTTTTTCTTGTTACTCTTTCTAAATGTTTATATAAGTACTGAAAAAATTAAGTTTCTTAAAACAGAATATGCCAGTTAAAAGAAAATTAACAAGTACCCAGTTTTCTTAAAAAAGTGCTTTGTATGGATAATTGTAAGAATAAAAACAGCTTTTAGTGATAAAAATATTTTCCAATGAGAAAACATAGTAATAAATAGTTTGATTCCTGTTTTTCATATGAACAGGGTAGTAGAGTTAACTAAAGGACATACACGTTAGAAACAAAATTATGATGATAATGTTGCCCGATAGTCACTTTGCTGCCTTGTCAGTAGGACACCAGATAGTTTATATTTCCTTTTAATTATAGGCATTTTGACTGAATATAGAGTACCATGTAAGTAGCCTCAGGAGAGTAGGTTCTTTAAAAAATATGGTACCATTTCGTATTCTATAAGGAGAAATAATTATGACTTTTGAAGGCTTTGTAAATCATAAAATGTAAACCAATTCACCATGAAAATCAACCCATTTAAAAGATAGAATGCTTACTATAAATCCTATGTTATACAATGTGAGTTATTTGACTGAAAATAATAGAAATAGATAGTAGCTGATAGATGGATATAGATGACTGATTGATAGATGATAGATAGCTAACTAGATAGATAGATATACATAGATAGCTATATCTGATAGATATGGGTTGCAAAAAATCTTTCTGCTGCCACTAGATAAAAATTCAGCTTACCACACAATTTTTCTGTCTTTCCACAGCATTAAAGTGTTCCATTTATGATACAAAAAATATAACCTTTATTCAAAAAATAGAAGTAGCCAATTCAAGATACCAGTAAATACTTAACTTGATTGAAAAGTAGAAGTTCTTGTACATCCGGAAGCTATCTAATTGTTAGCAATCAATGTCACCCCATTAAATTTAACAATTAAAAAGAAGAAAAAAGAAAAGTAGAAGTCTTTATCTCTAGCTAGCTGTCATTGGGGGACAACTGGCCTTGTGTGCTTGGCTTCTGCAAGTTGGTTTGGCTTATATTTTCTTACTGTGCTTACCCTCTACTTTCCTAAGAGCTGCTGGGGCCAAAGTGACACTTTAGAGAAAGACAGAAAAGTACTTATGGGCCAAGTAATAGCTTCAGATACTATTAGAAATTGACTTTTACTTTTCCTTGGCCATGCTCCTTGGACAGAGTTTTAAAGCTGATTTTTTTTTGTGATGCTAAGACAGTTCTTCACAGGTCTCTTCTATTCTGCATATCTCATAGGCAGAGGCTGGCTGCTTTTGTTCTAGACTATTTTTTTAAGAATGTTTGTATAGTGAACAGCCTCAGAAGATAGCAATGTTTCTCTCCAGAGAAAACAATAGGCCATTCTTTGTCCAATATAAAACACTCATATTCCTTGAGCTCAGAGTACCTCTTCCATAGTGCGATCCAGTGCCATGTAGCTATCATCTGAC
The DNA here is from genome assembly GCA_004027555.1 of Craseonycteris thonglongyai. NCBI lineage: Eukaryota > Metazoa > Chordata > Mammalia > Chiroptera > Craseonycteridae > Craseonycteris > Craseonycteris thonglongyai. The sequence goes on along the minus strand of PVKE010037250.1, from coordinate 4,171 downwards.
ACCTTTTGCAATTCCCTGTGGGAACTGGAACTGGGGGTGGGGGGTGGGGGGGGCGGAACTAGTACAAGAAACAACTGGTTTTCTGGGCATTGTTACTAATGTGAGTAATAAAGTCCTTTGTTTCTGACCCAGGAGTCTTGTGTTTTCTGCCAATATTTGTTGAACTATTGAATGTGGACTCATTAGCTTGTCAAAAGTTAAATCTCAGACATTTTACAGTTCTTAACAAAGGGACAATCTTTGGATCCTCATAGCCTTCTGCTTTGGGAATCCTCTATACTACATTTCTCTTCTCATGTGTAGTATGGTCTCTGTGACTCCTTAATCCATCTTTAATACCCAATTCTTCATAAACTCGTGCTACAGAGACTCTCCCTGTTAAAATGTATTTACTCTTGAAAGAAGAGAACTACAAAGCTTCAAGCTGGCTCTCTCTCTCATGTGGCTAATATCTGGTACGTAGGTAATAGTAATGCATACATTGTCAAACTTTTCAAATGCAAGCAATTTTAATGTTGACATATGCCACCTGAGCTCTCCTAGGTATGAATCAAGCTCCAATCTTCCACGGTATCCTGAAAGCATACATTTCAAGCTTTCTAAGTGGTCTCCTAAAATCCACTTTCACAGTTAGCAACCCCAGCCCTTCCTAAATTTGGCCTCATAAAACTACAATAGCCTTCTGTAAAGCAAATTATTTATACATCTCTCCTTAGTTGTTTATTTTTATTAGCAAGGAGTTTCTTATGGAGGAGCCCAAAAATCATGAAACCAGTTATGATACATTTCACTTGTAAATTCTGCATGTGGATAAATACCTCACATTCAATTTATAATCTTATATTTATCATATTAATAAACGTCTTGGGAGAAAATGAAACAAAAAGTATTTAATAGGTCCTATAGCAGTACTGTTATTTTTTAGAGACTTATTTTATTGTTTTTGACAGAGACAGAGAGAGACAGAGAGAGACAGAGAGAAGGGGGAGGGCCTAGAGCAGTCTCCATGGTTGTACAACATCAGTTATCAACATGGTCTCAGTCCACACAGGTGGGTGGGGGCCACACTTGGTGGAAACTGGGCTGGGGGCCTCCCACATGGGAAGCATGCCCCCCTGAACCAGGGGCTGAATCAGCGGGCAAGAACCAAAGTGGGGTCCTCCTGCATGAGAAACACACCCCAGTTCAGCATACTGGTCTGAAGAGGTTGGGGCCGGGATTCAATCCTCGGGGCTGCAAAGTGAGTGTTTAACTCAAAGTGAGCATTTCATAATTCATAAGATCTTAAAATTTCTGAGATACAGTTAAAGCAGTGCTTAGAGAAAAATGTATAATATTAGATGCTTATGTTAGAATAAAAAAAAGTCTCAAATAGTAATATAAACTTTCATCTCAACACATTAAGAAAAGAAGATGATAAACTCAAATCAAATAGAAGAAAGAAAATAATGAGTGGGGAGCCAGGATGGCTCAGTAGATTAAGCGCTCACTTTGCAGCCCCGGGGACCAAGGATCAAATCCCGGCCTTGGCCCGTGCGGACCCATATGCTGAACTGGAGTGTGTCCCTAGTTTAGTTCTCACCAGGGTAAGACCCCAGCCCAGTTCCTGCCCTGTGCAGCCCCAACCTTACCTGTGGAATGAAACCATGTGGAAAAATCAATGATGTACAACTAGGGAGACTGCTCTGGGCCCTCCCCCTTCTCTCTGTTTCTGTCTCTGTATCTCTCTCTCTCTCTCTCTGTCAAAAACAATAAAAATAAATATTAAAAAAATAAAATGAAATAATGAAGATAGCAGAAGTCAATAAAATTGAAAAACAATAGAGAAAAATCAATGAAAGCAAAAGCTGGTTTATTGAATAGATTAATAAAATTAATAAATCTCTAGTAAGACTGACAGAAAAAAAATGACATGAAATACTATTATTATGAGTGAAGAAGGAGATGCCACTATAGTCTCCATTACATTTTATTTCATTTAACGCATCATATTACATTGCAAATGATAGAAAGATACTACTATAAATAACTCAGCGCTTATTGGAACAATTCCTCCAAAAATACAAACTAATGGACCAATTCTTCCAAATCTGTAGACTAGTAAAATTTATCATAGATGAAATAGATAAACCAAATAGTCCTATAATAACTAGTAAAATCAATATATATTTTAAAATCTCCTGAATAAGAATCCTCCATTTTCAAATGGTTTTACTGACAATTTTACTAAACATTTAAAGGAGAAAATGACAACTCTAGGCAATACCATCCAGAAAATAGAAGAGGAGGGAACACTTCTTAACTTGTTTTATGAGACCTGCATCATTCTGATACCAAAACCAGATAAGGGCCTTACAAGTAAAGAAAGGTATAGATCAATATCCCTCATGCATATAGATGTGAAAATCCTCAATAAAATATTAGCAAATCAAATCAAACAATATATAAAGAAAAAATATACCATGATCGAGTTGGTTTTATCCTGGGACTATAAGGCTGATTGAATATTCAAAAACAAATCAATATAATTCATTACATTAATAACATAAGGGAAAACCATGTGATCATATCCTTAGATTCAGGAAAAATAATTTTAACAAAATACAATATCTATATCTATGACAGTGTCTTGTTTCAAACTAGGAATAGCAGGGAATATTTTCAACTTTATATGGGAAACAACAAAAGAAAAAAACAGAGCAAAACCAACCAACCAACCAACCAACCAACCAACCAAACAAACAAACAAACAAACAAACAAAAACCAGAACATTCAGGACTCATAGTAGTGAGAGACTGAGTGATTTGTCCCTTACTACCAGGAACAAAGTAGTAAATGTTTATTGTTTACTGTCTTAGTCAGTGAAATAAATGAAGAAAAAGAAAAAGCACATAAATTCTAAAGAAAGAAATAAAACTATCTCTATACAGACATTTTGCCATTGTAGTAAAACCCAAAGCAGTTTCTTTTTAAAATCTGAAATTAATAGATGAATTTAACAAGGTCTTAGGATACATGATGAGCACACACATATCTATATACTAGCAATACACATTTTGAAAACAAACTTAACAAAACAATAACATTGTTTGTTCAAATTTCGGGAGTTTCCCAGGTGAAATCTGAAACTATCCCCGGTACATGGAGTGTAAGGAGAGATGGAAGTAAGAGTCAGACCACTCTGGATTGGTTGTTGGAAATTTTAATAAGGCTCATCTTCTAAGTTTGAAAGATGAGTAATTCTCCACAATCACCCACCAGTATCTTAAATGTTGATAGACAGGTCTTAAGTGGATTCAGTCACAATTTCAGTCCCTATAGTTTTAATACCTCATTCTTTCAAAGCTACATCCTTGAAACAGCTCTGGCTGTAAGAACAGTGGGCAGAACTTACACTCCAAGGATGGGGAGGAGATAAGAAACTTCTGATTGGCTGGGTCCAGCTTGAGGGTTAACTGGCAGTTATATCCTCTGAATGATCTCCTACAACAAACATTTACAATGACTGCCAGAAAATTAAATATTAAGGTGTAATTTTAACATACCATGTACAAAGCCCTGTGTTGAAAACTGCAGAATGCTGATAAAAGTAAATTTAAAAGGCCTAATTAAATGAAGGAATATAGAATATTCTATGGTTTGGAAGGCTCATCGTAATAAATTGTCATTTCTTCCCCAAATTAATCTATAAATTTATTATAATGTCAATTAAAGATTTTATAACTTTTATAGATGTAGACAAGATGATCCTAAATATTATATGCAAGGGCAAAAAAAAAAAAAAGTTAAAATAGTTTTGAAAAAAAAGGATAAAGTTACAAAAACCACACTACTGTATTAATCAATTTAATTCTCTAGATCAGGGGTTCCCAACCTTTTTATACCTTAGGGCACATTCTAAAATATTGGTAAGGCGGCGGGCACCAGCTATTTCTAAGGATATTTATTATTGAACAAGAATAAAAAATAATAAAAATAATTTAAAAATAATAAATTTATTGTACAAATTATATACACACAAAGAAACATATATACAAAACGTAATACAAAGTAAATAAAAAACACACGTATAATAAAATCATTTAAAAAAACATAAAAGAAAACATAAAAAAAAACAATCTGTCAGTGTGATCTTTGGCATTGCATTTCATTGGCCAGTGCCTCGTAATT
>PVKE010037248.1:0-15996 GCA_004027555.1 Craseonycteris thonglongyai | reverse complement strand
TACTTGCCTTATAATAAAATCAGTTATTTAAGCTATCCTATAAATATGTTGCTGTAAGCATGTTTATACTATGTCAATGAAAGCCTGCATCCTCACAGAGGTGGCAAATCTGCAGGAGCACCTGCACAATGTTTTCCTATTAAATATTGAGTGTGTGCTCATTATCAACGACTGTGCTGAGTATACACGGTATTGACTAAACCCATGGACGAAACTCTGCAGAACATCTTTCATGCAGAGAAAATGCTGAATACAATTTTTGTAAGCAACCTTTTGCCTGGTCTTGACTGTAAATCAAACAATGAACACAAATTGTCTTTTACAGAAAGGAAGCCTCTCCTGGACCTGCTGATGCTTTATTTATGCAGATGTGTGCTGGAATGACCAGCATAAAGCAAAGACCTGCAATTAGCTACGTAGTTCAACATCTTGAAGGTGGGTCCCCAAAAGCAGAAATCTAACTACGCTCTGCTTTATCTTCCCAGTTGCAGACTTTCTTTTTTCTATTTTTTATTTACTTGTTTTATTGAGGGTTAATGGACATACATTATATTAGTTTAAGATATACAACATCATGATTCAATATTTGCATGTATTGTGAAATGATCACCACAAGAAGCCTAGTTAATATCTGTCACCATACACAGTTACAGAATTTTTTTTCTCATGATGAAAACTTTTAAGATTTACTCTCTAAGAAATGTTCAAATATGCAACACAGTGGTATTAACTATAGTTGCCATATTGTACATTACTGCTCCATGACTTACGTATTTTAAAACTGAAAATTTGTACCTCTTCACTCTTTTCACCCACCCATCCACCCAACCCCACTTCTAGCAACCACTAATCTGGTCTTTGGTGTTTTGTTTTGTTTTGTTTTGTTTTAAGATTCCACATATAAGTGATATCTTATGGTATTTGCCTTTCTCTGTCTGACATTCCACATAGCATAATGCTCTCAAGGTCCACCCATGGTGTTACAATGGCAAGATTTTGTTCTTTTTTATGGCTGAATAATTTTCCATTGTGTATATATATATAGAGAGAGAGAGAGAGAGACTTTCCAGGAAATATCCAGCCATGTAATCATTCTCATTATATTGACAATGGCTGATTTTTTTTCTGACAGCCTTCATCTATAGTAAGTGGACTACTGATAAGGGTTACAGAGAAAAATAATGTGGAGGAGTGATAGAGAGAGGCAGGGTGGGAGGTGGGAATTTTAAATAAAGCAGTTCAGGAAGTTTTCATGGAAATGGACATTTGTAAAAAGACCTAAATGGAGCCAAACATGATACTATCTTGGGGAAATTGCTGAACCTTGTGCTCCTGTGTTCTTCTGGGCTTTTATATATATATATACTTGGACGACTCAAAAGAGAAGTGATAGAGTAAGGATTTCCCAGCTCTCAGCTCAGAAAAAATGTACTGAACAATTTCCCACTATATTAAGTCACTGACATTTATGTTTGAGAAAATGAGTCACAATTTGTAAATCCAACTCATCATGTGTGTCATGCTATACTGTCATAATGTGTAGGTCAACGGTCCCGGCTAGTTTGCAAGTTGATCTGCCTGATCCTGCTCTGACCAGCCAAAGTTTTTCAACATCTGGTTCCCTGCAGACTTAATCTTGTTCAGTTCTGAGACACTGCATGCTATGTCTGGCAGGGCTGCCTTACTCACTGATGAGGGTATCTTAAAACTACGTTCTCCTGCCATGACCCATCGCCACCAAGCAAGCCTGAGTGATCCTTCTAGGACACCAGTTTGCAGTATCAGCCATGAACACTGTGCCAGTTCTTAAGCTACTGTCTCTCTGCTCTGAAACCACCCTTCTGATCCCCCACTCTGTCCACAAACTACACATGTGCTTTGCCAGCCACTCCCTGCTAGAGAAAGGCTTAAAGATTAGAGGAGGAAGGAAGAGACCTGGGCTTTCCGTTCTGTAAAGTGAACTGGAGCAATGTGTCAGCAATATCTTTCCACGACAGCCACTGAATCAAGTTAGCGGAACCCCTTTCTTTTGGCCCACACCAGCACCCACCAGCCAGGGCCCCCTCTCTAGCTGAAGCTCCATGAAGTCCCTTCTCTGAGCTTCCAAATTACAGTTCCAGTCTCTTCCCTTAATTCCCCTATCCCTCGGGATAAGAACTGCTCCCTAAATTCATGGCCTTGCTATACTTTTAAAAACTATTTAACTTGTCCAGTTAATAATAAGAAATCTCTCTGTTCGAAGATGATATGGTTTCTGTCTCCTGATTGCACACTGACTCATCCAGACATACCGAGCAATTGATGAATCTTAGAGATTAGATATTGAACCCAACCTCTTTAGCTCAACTAGATGAGGAGGCTGAGTTCCAGAGAAAGTCAGTGAGTCTCCCAGAACTGTGCTGTCAGCCCAGGATCAGCACACACTGCCCTTCTAGTTTCCTGGCCCCAGGCCTGGTGTTTTTTTGCTGCCAAAGGATGCCGCCCACAGCAAAGGATGAACTAGAGAAGACAAAATGCTTCGCAAAATGATGTTGGAGAGGATCAGAATATGCCACTCCCAAAATATGCCACTGTGGTAAAATTATTTTGAGCTCAAGACAGTTGAGAAATAGCAGACACTGGGGTGGGGGAGGAAAAACAACCCTCTCTGCCCTGCCTCACATTTGCCTAAAAGCAGGCTTAAACTCAATCACCAGACACTCTTATCAGCTGTCAGAGCACCAAGAGGAATCTACATAAGAGATGTTACTGACTATGATATATTAGCTGCTTTGAAAACATAGCCACTGACTTAGAGTGGTCCTTAAAGAGACACTGCAGGCCCCTTGGGAGAGCCCACCACTTCTGAATCAGTACAACTTCCTTCAGCAATGATAGTGCACCTAAACACAGGTATGTGAAAAAGAGGCCGCTCGGCCACAGACAAGAGCACACCTGGCGTTCAGTTTGGGGCTGGCGCTTTCCGGGAGTGGGACCTAGTGTCAGGGAAGTCAGTCACTTCTCGGACCCTCACTTTTCCTCATCTGTAAAATGAGACAACTAATACCTATCACTGGAGAGGGCTGGGGGAGTTAAGTGACTTTAAGCATACAATATACCCAGCACATAAAAAGCACTAAGTATCATTCATTTATATTCCTTCTTGCACATTTGAATATCACTGAACCCAGCTGTCTCAAAAGATGTGTTGTTGATTCCTACCTATCAGGCCACTAAGAGTGGAGAAGGATCCAGGAAAAGGCTTTGCCAACAACACAAACTTTAATTTCATCCCTTCCTTCCTTCCTTCCTCCCTTCCTTCCTTTTTTATTTATTTATTTTTTTCCCTTTGGGAAAGTCCATATCCACTGACAGAAATACAATAAAGAAGGCCAAAAAAAAGGGGGGGGGGCATTAGCTTGCCCATGTATTTACCTTCTCACAGTTTGCCACCCAGGAAAGCCTAAAATCTTTTTTCCTTTATCTTGTCAGTTCTCCACAAATGTATTGTTCTTTGTGAAGATGCTAGCTGAACCCAAGTTCTACCCATCCCTCTGAGTTACTCATGTGTATGCACACTGTATGTGTTAATAAACTCTGTCTGTTTTTCTCTCGTTCACCTGTGTTTTGTCAGTTTAATTCGCGGGGCTCCCAGCCACAGGAACCTCAGATGGAGAGGAAAGAAGTTTCTCCCTGTACTCCCACCCCACCCCCACCAAGCCCCGCACTGTCTTTGGAGGCTGTGAAAATAAACAATGGGAGAAAGATGGGCCTCTGCACTGAGAAGAGAAATATGAGATTAAGAATGCCTCTGAAATGGCCGTGCTATTAAACGTATTTAAAATTTGTCTTTACCAGAAGAAATTAAGACAATAAATTGGGAAAATTAGAGTACAGTGATGTTATCGAAAAAATCACTTGAGCAGGAAGCTGATAAGGGACTAGTACTAGTTAGACAGCTAGAAACTGTATCATCTTTACATTCCACTCAAACTCAAACTCAGTGGCATATTAGGGCAATGTCCCCCCAATACATGGAGCTTTTTAAGGGAATTAAGAGCCATAGTGGCTACTTGCAGAGTAAGAAGGACTGGGCATGGGGGGGAGGGGGCTCTTAATCTGGAATATTCATTTGAGGAAGGGGGAGGAGCCTGATCTGATAAGCACCAAGAAAAGATGAGCCCAGTCCAGAGAGTGAGGTGATCTGGGTCACAATCCTGGCTCCACTGACAATGGATAACCCACTCAGCTCCTCCAATCACAGCTCCTTCTCTGTGAAATCCAGATAATAACACTCATCTTTCAGAGTGATTAGGCTTAGACAGGACAGTGGACTGAAAGTATCTAGCAAGGCTGCCTGTCACAAAAGTAAATGCACAATTAATAAAAGTTGCCATTGTTATGAGTGGTGTGGCTGAGAACTGGTTGTGACCTGAGAAAGAGATAGGGTTAGAAAACCTAAAATAAGTTGGTGGTATTTTAAAATCAAGCCAACCATATCTTAAAGGAATCTGAAGAAAGAGGATGGAGACTAACAGAACTAACTTATTTATAGCAATGCCCTTTAAATATATCTCCCTCTCTCCTTACCTGAAATAGAAGCCAGATTCCAATGAAAATCTCTGTTTGACTAAAATATTTTTTGAGTTTTCTCTAACAAGATTTTTTTGGGGAAAGCTTTATTTGTTTTCATTTTTGCTTTTATTTAGATTTCTTAAATTCCCAGATTACAAACTAGGCCTCAACTAACTTTCTCTGTAAAGCACCAGAGAATAAATATTTCACTTGTAAATAATTTACTTTGTAAATGTCCTACAGTCTCTATGACACCTTCTCCTTCTTCCATTTCTTTTTCTTTCTTTACAAACCTTTAAAAATGTATAAACAGGGGATGCTGGGTTGGCTCAGTGAGTTAAGCACTCATCTTGCAGCCCTGGGGTGTGCCCCCAGTTCAGTTCTCACTGGGGTGAGCTCCATGCAGGAGGCCCCTGGCCCAGTTCCTGCGCTGTGCAGACCCACTCCCACATGTGGAGTGAAACTATATCAAAAACTAATGACATAACAAACTACAGAGACTGCTCTGGGTCCTCTCCCTTCTCTGTCTCTCTGTCTCTGTCAAAAACAATAAATTTAAAAAAAAAACAAAAAAGTAAAAACAAAAACAAACCACAACAGACCCATGAAGACACAGTTTGCTGACTCCTGCCTTGTCACCCTGCTACTCTTTCTGTAACATGCTATTCCTTACTTCATATAACATATGTCAATTTGCTATTATAAATTTATATAGTTGTTTGTTCAACATTTGTCCAAGTCCTTCGACTATAAACTTCTGGAAGAAGGGACTGTCAGTTCTGTTCACACTGTGTCTCTAGCATGTAATGCTGACATGGTACGTAGTAAGCACTTCATTAATATCTATTCAAGAAATGCACAGGTGTTGTTAGCATTTTTTCTCCTTTGCACTTGTATACATACAACCACCTACTGTATTTACATGATTGAGACCACTCAGTATTCGGAAGTTTCACAACTTATCTTTTTCCACCTGATAAACAACTCAGCAAAGTCACATCTTTGTATATGTGTCTTTGTATTGTTGGTTATTTGCTTGGAATTAATTCCAAGAAATTGAATCATGAGGTCAAAGGGCTTAATGAGTTTGTGGTTCTTGAGACACAGTGCCAGATTTTCTTTCCCCGAGACCTGGTATATATCACAAACCTCTCACCAATTCCAGAGATGATTTTCACACAGAATATCCGTATACTTTTAGCACCAGAAGCAGCAGGATGAGGAGATACACAATCAGATTGTGCTGGCTTTTATGGTGATGTGAAACAGAAAGCTCTCCCTCTGCACATGTGAGCAGCCCAGGACAACCTCCACGGAGAGAAGGGAGTTCACATTCAGTCTGTTCTGGTGACCCCATGGGGCATATCATAGCCTATTACATTCCCAGAACCACATATCTATCTCCCTCTTCCTATATCTCTGCCCTGCTTAGCATCGGAGACTCTGAAACTTCCATCTCTGGAAACTAAATCAATCCTTTGCAAAGTAAAAACCAGCTCATCTGGGCTTCTGTTGCATGATATTTATCAATAAAGAGGGATTCTTAACACCCACTGGCCTACAAAGGGCCATTTTAGCTGTGCAGCCATGAACTGCACATTGTATCTAAGTATTCTCTGTTGGATGTGGTTCCTGGCAGAGGGGGTGTGGGGAAACCTTTGTGTTGCTGCTACTCTGGCCTATATGGGTGATGTATCATTCCTTGGGACCCTTTTCACAGCCTGGCATGGCAGGACAGCAGTGTGGCTCCTCAGCTCTCTCTGGACAGCCTCCTCTGGGTTGACAGTCTATGACTCAGATATGGCTGCAGAGCCCTCGTGAAATTGGAACCTGGCCTTCCAGGTCCAGCTGGCTGGGATATGGACTACATTACCCTGTCACCTACAGAGAAGGGCTGTAACCCACTCCAGCACTCTGATGAAGGCCCAGCACCTACTTTACAACTGCATCTTATTCAAAAGGTACATTTTGCTTAAAAGGTTGTCTAATGTTATACATGTAATGGATACCTGAAAATGTCTTTCATGGACAGGACAGCAAGATAAAGGAAAAGCAACCCAGACTTTGAAGTCAGACATAACTGGTTTCAAATTTTAGATCTGTCACTAACTAGTTTTGGGCAAGTTATCTGAACCTCTCAGAGTCCAAGTTTTCTCACCTGAAAAATGGTGAAAATAATGCTTCCCTTACAGGTTGTTACAAGGATTAGAATGACAAGTAAAATACCTAGTATGAAATGAAATCAAGGTAAAAGCTCATCAAATTATAACTCTTGGTGATGGTAGTATAGTCATTATCATTTGTTTTTAAAGTAGAAGAAAAGTCACAGAGGTTGTGCCAAGTACTGGCAAATGGCTGACTCTTTAGCATCAGTTCCTTTTGTTTCTATGAAGGCATCGATACATGAGAAAATAAACCTTCCAACCACATCACTACATTAAAAAAAAACAAAAAACCCCACAGTGAACACAAGTGGCAATGAGTGGCAACACAGGACATGAAAACTACATTACTACCAGCCAGCATGCATTACTTCAGGTATCTGAACAACATTTCCCTCGTCATGTAAACGGGGGATTATAATTCTGACCATTTCACAGGATCATTTAAAGATCAAATAAGCTCTGAGTAACCCTGAGTCTCTATGTTAACTGCCTAAACCAGGAAGCTGTTAAAAAAAAAAAAAAAAAAAAAGATGCCTATGCCCACACCTCACCCGCAGAGATTCTGATTTAATTATTCCATAGTATGGCCTGTTTTTGTTGTTGATGTTGCTGCTGCTGCTGCTGCTGCTGCAGTTTTTATTTTTTTTAACAGCTCCTCAGATGCTCTTGTGGGCAGACAGGGTTGAGGACACTCATCTAGAGCAACGGTTCTCAACTGGAGGTGAATTTTGTCCCCCAGGAGACATTTGCAAATATCTGGTGACATTTTTGTTTGTCATAGCTGGGAGCTGGGTGCTACAGACACCTGGTGGGTAGAGGCCAGAAGTGATGCTGAATATCCTATAATGAATACGACAGCACCCCAAAGCAAAGAATTACCTAGTCCAAAGTGTCAGTAGTTGCATGCTGGTGAGAAAGGCCACACAGAGGACTGGTTTAAAAGAAAGTCAGTAACTGATGATGGTACTATACAAATGACTTGGCAATGACTCCGGTCCCACCTGCTCTCCAGAACCTTGTTACTCCACTATCAAGACGTGTAGTCTATTTAATTTCTCTGTCCTTGAAATTTAAAAGGTCTTTATGATTATTTCAACAAATAGAAGGTAAAGGAAATAATAATGCTTGACATATTTACTGAGCACACATTTTGTGCCAGGCCCCTGGGGCACAGACCGGCCCCTCCTCTCAGGAACTGACACTCTGAATTCAAGGCTAAAGAAAAAGTGGCTCATAAATCACATGTTCTGCCCAGATGCTCACCTCAAATTTGCATATGAAACAATTAAAGGGTAATCTTTTGTGACAGCAGAGTAATGCATCCATGGAAATTGAGCTCACAAATGTATTCTAATGAATCCACACATCAACATTGCTCCCCTCCCTACAGCTCGCACAGACAGGGAGTCCCAGGGGGCCCTTGTTAGAGTCTAAATCATTGAAGCACAGGACTCCCATGGCCTTCCCACTGCGGATGGCAAGAAAATCTAACAGCCAATAAAACACACCCTAAGCAACTTAGGCCCCTTCCAGGAGATCAAAATTCTGAAGGCAACAATGGAACTCTTGCCTAAAAGTGGGTTCTCTTTCAGCATAAAAGTATGACTAGCCCCCAGTTCTGGTTTAAGGAGTATGTTCACAATTACGGGAAAACTTTTGTGTTAATTTATTAAAAACAGCAGGGGATCAAAAGGAATAGAAAAAATGCTCAACTACCACAATGACTATGAAGGTCACATGAGACAGCATGTGGAAATGCTGGCTTCATGAGACCCCTCCATCATCCACTTCCTCTGAACCACCTGAACACCCATTTCCTTGACTACAAAGGGGACCCCTCCACCACCCCAAGTGCGCAAAAGTGCCTCTGCTCAGGTGGTCTGCTGGCCCTTCCCAGACTGAGCCAAAGCATCTTCTTGGCAAATGCTGAAAGCAAAGGCGCACAGATTAGGGCGATGGTCCCCTGACCCCCTGCATTTGCCCTGGGCACCAGCAAGAGCGTCACCGCTGCAGCTTTGTTAATGAGGCTGCCAGGCACCAGTGTGGCCAAGAGAGCAAGAAGGCGTGAAATCATTACTGACATTGCCAATTGGGACTAACAGGGACCCAGGGTTTCAGTTGAGAATACCACAAAACAAATTAATGTTTTGGAAATGTTTAGATCAATTGGAGATGGTTTAATTTGGCTTGGAGTTTGTCTTGTTTTGCTTTGGGCCCTTTAAAAAAAATCTATTCAAACTTGAAGGCACCAAGCAGAATTTTTTTTAAATAATAATAATTGTATCACAATTCTGTTTAAAAACTCTGGGTGACATCCTTGCTTCTCAAGCCATTTCTTCTGATTATATATACTGGGGTTTCTTTGGTTTCCCAATGGTCATATCTGACACAGTTCTAATCATTGTAAATTGTCCTTATAGCTAAGCAGGCAAGGGTAAAACAATTTTTAAAAGCCCCTTGGGGCAATTCTTTATGCAGATGTTTATTTTATAGCCCAATCTTATTGACAGTGACTCTAAATCAGGGGTCACTACACAGCCTATAGGCTAAATCCCGCCCACTGCTTTTCTCTGTAAATAAAGTTTTATTAGAATAAAATCACGCCCATTTGTTTACATTTTGCCTATGGCTGCTTTTGTGCTATAGAGGCAAAGTTGATTAGTGATAACAGAGACCATCTGGGTGGGCCTGCAAAGCCTAAAATATTTACTACCTGGGCCTTTATAGAAAATGTTTGCCAGCCCCTGCTGTAAAACAAGTACTGGGACCAGAGTCGCACAAGGCATTTCATAGATATATCCCTACAGTAATTAAATAAGTTTCTGTGTTTGTTAGAGTCTGTTCATCCTGCTATAAGTAAGTTCTTTGAGAGGCAAGGTCTACATATGTCTAGTTCAATTTTTTTCTCCCCTGGGAATAAGCAGAGACTAGCACACAGTATACAAGTAATAAATATTTGTTGAATAAACACAACAAAATTGCTAGATAGATTTTGAGTTTTTGAGAGCCATAAGCATGTTTCAGTCTTGTGTCAGAACCCAACTCCACAGTAAGATCTCAATAACTGTATGTTTGCTAAACAATCAATTTCATGGACTCTAAATTTAGAGAATGTATACATTTTGCAGGACATTTAATGAGTAAGACAAATCCTTGTCTATATTATGATGACTATCTTCTATGCCACACCATTGATGCCCACCCTTTCTCTAACTTCAAAAAATCCTCTCTGTTTCAAGCCCTGATAGCTGATGCTTGGCTCTGATGGGGCCAGTCTTATCACAGATTTGTAAAGCTGGTCGGTCCTCCATCCTGCAGAATCCATCTGTGCTCACCACGTGGTTCCCCACAGCCTGCAGGGGCTCTGTGGGTGTGCTCAGCACAGCATACAGCCCCAAAGCACAAGGGCATTCAGCCAATAAACACTTACATACAAGAGAAACCATGAGCAGACTGAATTCTGGAAGGACACGGAGAAAAGCACTGAGTGGGAGAGACCTCAGCCTGCCACTCACAAAACATAACTGTCACTTGGATATTAAAGAGGATGATTCTACACGAAGAAGAGAGAAATCAGACTCTTGAGGAAGCAACAAGATTTGGGAAAAGAATTAAGAGTTTGAGCGTCAAATAGACCTGAGCAGGAATCTAAGCTCTGCTACCTACTAGCTATGCAAATTTGAGCCAGTTAATACCTTAGTGGCAAAATGTGTGTAAGATGACAATGTCACAAGGACATGGTGATAGATTTAAGGTGCCTAACAGTGACAGGTGTTACATATATTTTACTGCCCTTTCCCTTTCATAGTTTAATGCCAAGAAGAGAATGATCTTTGCAAATTTCCACTTACCAAGCATTCCTTTCTTGGAACTGGACAGACACATATCCTTCTCGGCGCTGGGCAAGACAAAACTCACCACGAACACCTCCACCCCATCGGCCATCAGGGCCAAACCCAAGACCAAAAAGAGAGTCCACTGGAAGCGCCCGTGGCCACATTCTTCAATGATGGTCTCATACTGGTGGGCCAACTGCTCCTCATCTTCCAACCTCTCGGCCAAAAGATCTGCCCGGCCCCGAAGGCCGTCAGCTCTGGAGGGCGCCATCTTGGTCTGCTTAGCCTTGATGTCATCTGGGTGAGGGATGCCCTGGTACTCGCCCTCGTAGATTTCATCCTCCTCATCATGGCCTTCGGTAACATCACTCTGTGCATCCTCCTCCGGGTTGGACTCATTGCCACGGTAATAGCCATCATTGGGGGCATAGCCCTCATAGTTGTCCTGATACTTGTAGTCATCCATTGCTTGATTCCTGGACTGCCTGGTCGCCTCTCGAGCTATATCCCTCGCTCCATGGTAAAGGTTTGGGCTGTTCCAATAACCATCATCCATCCTCTGTGCAGAGGTTTAAATGCAGAATGTGTTCACGTGACTACTTGGATGGAAGTGACACACCTGTATTCTCCCCACTTTGCCTCTCAAACAGAGCAGATCTGCGCAAAGGCACTGTGAGTATCCTTTTGCATTCAATATCTTTGGGGATTTTCAAATTCCAGTCTTGTCTCCTTCAGTGACCCAGAGATGTTGTATGGGGAGACGTTGATTAGAAATGGGTCTAGCTGAGTTCCTTGACCAGGTGCTAGCAGGACCTGGCAGCTTTTGGGCTGGTCTGATTTGTTCTGTTACTGAAGGTTATAACCTGGGAGTACAGAAAAGGGGAAGAGAAGACTATTACTTACTGCTGGAATTCTAACAAGCACTCTCAGAATTACACAAATATATTTACTTAATGCCTGTATTTCCTGTGTAAGCTGGAGGAAATCCTGATCAGACATTCAGGTTCATATCAAATGAATGAGGATTGCATCAGTGAGACAAAAGGTAAGAGGAGAAAGACAGGTTCAGAGAGGCCATTGGAATTGTTACTTGTCCATGAACAGAGTTAAATCTTACACAAAAATGAAACCAGAGGGGAAGGCATTTTCAATACAAGACAAGTTAGCGTTATGGATTTGCTGTGAGAATTTATCAAGCCTTTGGCAACAATCGGGTTAACTACAGCTCAGTTTCTGTTAGGGAAATGCCAGCTTTTCTAACTTTGTTACGAAGGGGCTGGACAATTTCACACCTAGAAATGTGTGACAAAGAAATACCCAGGACCATCTTTCCCAAGGCCCAGTCTACTTTTGAAACTCAGCATTGTGCTTTGAGGGTCACTCTGACCTGGTACTTAGCTTAAATAGGCAAGAACAGTAGCTAAAGACCCAGAGCCAGGCAGTTTGGTTCTGAAACTTGATTTTTCCACTTAATGGATGAATGACCAAACACATATCTTTATGAGCCTCAATTTTGCTCATCTGTAAAGTGGAGATAGCAATAGTTGTGCATATTAAAAGGGTGTCTGACCTGGATGGTAAATGCTATTTAAACCTTGACATTATTGTTGCTCTTTTTTTTTTCTTTCTAGTTCCAGTTCTGGAAATCAGGACCCAGTATTGTAAAAGCCAAGAGCATACCCTGTATCCCAGTTCTAATCACTGGATCCTTCAGTTGACTCCTATGCTCAATGGACTAGCACACCCTGCCCGAATTACCTTCCTAGTACCCCAGTTCTCACAAGGTTTGGAGCCATCATTTAGTAATGTTTACCGTGCTAATTGTGTCACATCTCTTACTCCTAATTCTCACAACAAAGGGGAAGAAAAAAGTATTTGTATCTTGATCATACAGGTAAAGAAACTACAGCTCAGATAGTGTTAGATCAAGGTCGCATAGCTAGGTCCAGTGATCTCAAGGTCAGTTTTTTTCCAAGGCCCCTGTGCTTCCCAAATGCTCTTCTGAGGGACTGTCACTTTCGATCCCCTGGGGAGCTATGTAAATGTAGATTTCCAGAGCATGTGGAAAGGCTGGTTCAAGCTCAGAAAACAGTTTTCGCACAGCTCCCCAGGTAGCTCTGAGGCCCAGCCTCTCATGGAGCAGTCCCTTAGGGGTGGAGGCCAGGCCCCTCCTACAACACTTATTCTCCTCCCACACTGCCCTGCTGCCGGACCCTCAGACACAGAGGGATACTTAGACCTCTCCACTGGGGCTATCAGAAACCCACTCCCCAGCACAATCCACCTGCTGAAGCATACATACGCCTTCAACCTTGGCAAGTCTTCCTGTCACACCTCAAATCCGAACTGTCCTTTCCCCAGGCTTGCCATATGTCACCTCACAATAGACTGGACACAGCTGCATTTATTTTGTGGGACGCAGGAGACCAGTGCTTTTCCAATGCAGTGTGGGCCAGATCCACTCGGGGCATGGAAGAACTTATTAGAAAGGCAAATCTCAAGACCCTGCCCCCAAAGACTCTGAACCTACAGAGTGGTGGTGGCACCTAGAAATCTTCATTTTTCAAAAAGTACTGCAATTACTGCACTTTGGGAAACAGTGCCATGAGAGCGAGAGCAAGAAACATTTACTAAGAACTGATTTTTCTCATTTTATCCCTTGTGATTTTTTTCTTATCACAAAGTAATAATAATTTATATGTGACCCTGCTGGCCTGAACCATATCAGATTAATATTCTAAATCTGTTTTTATGATATCCATTTAGGGGCCACAGGGGGAACATCAATCACATGTAAACAGCATGAGAGTTTTGCAGAGTGCCATAAAAAATGCATAAAGAATGTCAACTGCCAGAGAACTGGTGTGTTATTTCCATCCTGGGGGCTCTGCAAAAATGTCATGAACCCGAAATGATAGATTTGCAATTCCAAAGGCATGTGTGGGAACTACCACTGGGGCAAAGGTCCTGGGACTGGCTTTGCTGGAAGAAGATGATCTTCGTCAAAACTGACTTTACTCATCTGATCCAGTTAAAGGATTATTGTGTTTTTTCTCTTTCATTCAGAAATGCCAAGTTATATTTCCTGCATTTTGTAGAGAATATTCTTATCAATCATTTTCGGTATTATAAGTTGAGTTGTGATGTCTCCCAAGAGGGTATGTTCAAGCCCTAACCCCCAGTACCTCAGCGTGGGATCTTATTTAGAAATTCGGTCATTATAGAGGTAATAGAGTTAAGATGATGTCATTAGGCTGGGCACTAATTCAACATGACCGGTGCCCTTTTAAAAAGGAGAAATTGGGAAGCAGAGAAAGACACTAATATAGAGAGAAGAGGATGTGAAGACACAAGTAAAGTACCATCTACAAGCCAAGGAACACCAGAGGCTACCAAAAGCTAAGACAGAGGCATGGTACAGATTCTTCCTCCCAGACCTCAAAAGGAACTAACCCTGCTGACTCCTTGATTATACATATCTAGCCTTCAGAACTGTGAGACAAATTTCTGTTGTTTAAGCCACTCAATTTGTAGTGCTTTGTTGAGTCAACCCCAGGAAACTAATACATTCAATGACATTAATAAGCCCAGGGTTTATTAACCAAACAACAATGATGAAACAGCCAAAAGAGCAGCTATTAACTGAATACTAAAGTGAGTATTTTACAAGCAATACCTTATTTCTTCTCATTGCTAAAAATGAAGCAAGGTTATTCTCTCCATTTCACAGATGAGGAAACTGAGGGCTAGGAAGAATAAAGCATGTGTCCAAATTAACACAGAAAATCAACCTCAGAGCTTGGATTTGAGGCCAAGTTAAAAAATAACACCAGGGATGATGAACAGTGGAAGAGACAAGGACTCTCTCCCAATCTCTTTTGTCCCTGAGACAAGTCAAGGTCACAAGCTGAGCTCCTGAGAGCTAAGATTGACATCGGGCTTCTGATTCCCAAGTTAGAGTTAGTTCATCCACCCTCAGCAAACATTTCCCGGGATCTTTGGTGTTTAAGGCGAACTCCACAGGAGAACAAGAAGTATATTTTCTATCAGGTGAGAGGGACAGAGCTAGGGTGATTGGGATAAGAATGACTCTAGGGAGGCAAATTCTGAACTTGAAATCCTTCCAGCATCCTACAACTATTGTGTGATTAAGACAAAAACCTTTTTTTCAGAATGATCTTGTTTGGTTCGGTGTAGTGGTGGGATATATATCACAGTGGTTCAAGAAAAGGGAACCTGGTGTTGGAGATCCCCTGGTTCAAATGCTATCTCTGTCCCTTCCCACTATGTGTGAGCAAGCTACTACCCACTCCGTTCCTCAGTTTCCTCACCTGTAAAATGGTTGTAATAATAGTACCTATGTTGTAAGGTCATGAAGATTTAATAAAATAATCCGTGAACAGTGCTTAGCACAGTGCCTGGCATAGGTGTGATCAATATAAATTTTATTTTATAGTAGACTCTGTTAACTGGAACTCAAGCAGCCAGCAAACTGATTAATGGAGGGGCTATTTACATTCGTCTAGCATCTACCAATCCCCGTGGGTGCCAGTTAACTGAGACTCTACTGTATTTGTATTGTTGTTGCTGTCATTAAGATTATTATCTGACTGAGTGCTGATCATTAAAATGTAGCCAGGATCTCAGCTTGAGCCCAGCCTCTCTCTGCTTGAGATTTCGGTCCCATGTGAGCTGGGCTGGAAAACTACACAGAGAGAAAAACAAACTGACATTTATTTTAGTTCCTCATGAAAACTATTACCTCTCAAAAATGTCCTAGCACTAATTTCTTCAATATTCTCCTTTATGTCTTACAGTCTATTAATCTCTGAATCTATGCTATTTGATTCAAAACCAATATGTAGTAAACACTAGATCATAATCAAATATCAGAGAAGAAAGCTAAAATAATATTATAGTCAAATGATGTAATGCTCCCCAAAATGTGTTGTACAGAACATTAGGCCTTTAATATGCTCATTTAAGGTGGGGCAGGGGGGAACAAATTTCAAGAGGAAATATGTTTGGGAAGCATTGCATATTCTATACTCGCCATTCTCTTTTGTAGATTTATTGCACACATTCCTCTATGGAAGGCTATGAGAGACCTGAATAAAACTCTATTTCACACCACAATAAGCTACCAGTACATACCCATCAGAACAGCCACAATCGATAGAGAGAATACAGCAAATGCTGGTGAGGATGTGATGAACTGGACCACCATGATATACTGCTGGTAGGAAAAAAATATGGTTCAGCCTCTATGGAATACAGTTTGGCAGTTTCTGAAAATACTAAACATATTTCAAGTTAAGAGCAACATTTACTAACTGATTAACCATTTTTTTTTTGCAATTTGATGCCTCTTTATTTTTAAACATGTAGAATTACTCCAAGTCCCCTGGCACTATGTACATATCTCTATTGTCACATTATAT
>PVKE010037247.1:0-15997 GCA_004027555.1 Craseonycteris thonglongyai | reverse complement strand
GGAAAAATTAGATTCTTTCAATTTGGAGTTGCAGGGAAAAGACAAAAATATAGCTGAAATGATAAGCTCTGTAAACGCATTTAAAGCGAAATTGACTTTGTTGATATCACATCTGCATATCAAGTCTCTCGTGCACTTCCCATATATGAGGAAAATGCTAGGTAACAATGAATTAAACGTGTCATTATTTATTGAGACCTTGCAAGTGCTTCAAAAACAGTTTGAAGAGAGATTTCTGCAGTTTACAAATATAGAGCCAATTGTCTCCTTTGTATCAATCCTTTTACTTGCCAAATAAATGTAATAGAACTAGCCACATGTATTGCAGACCTTGTTCAGGGGAAAGCAGAAGAACTAGAGTTAGAAATTTTGAACCTTAAGAACGATATTTTCCTAAAATCCTTAATATCAGAGGACTTATGGAACATAGTCGACAAAGAAAGGTTCCCATTTTTTAAAAAAGCGGCATATAAAATCAAATCGTTTTTTGGGTCAACGTATTTATGCAAATCTGTTTTCAAACATGAATTTAATAAAATCACGATATAGATCTCGACTTACCGATGAGCATCTTAATAATTGTTTGCTAACAGGGTTGTCATCATACTCTCCTAATTACGAGGCACTGGCCAATGAAACGCAATGCCAAAGATCACACTGACAGATTGTTTTTTTTTATGTTTTCTTTTATGTTTTTTAAATGATTTTATTATACGTGTTTTTTATTTACTTTGTATTACGTTTTGTATACATGTTTCTTTGTGTGTATATAATTTGTACAATAAACTTATTATTTTAAAATTATTTTTTTAAATATATATTTTTTTATTTTGACAGAGGAGAGAAACACACACACAGAGACAGAGAGAGAACTGAACTGGGGGAGCTCTCAGTTCAGCATAGGGTTCCAAACGGGCCGGGGCCGGGATTCGATCCTCGGTCCCCGGCGCTGCAAAGTGAGCGCCTAACCCACTGAGCCATCCCGGCTTCCCCATTAAAATTATTTTTGTTTATTATTTTTTATTCTTGTTCAATAATAAATATCCTTAGAAATAGCTGGTGCCCGCCGCCCTACCGGTATTTTAGAATGAGCCCTAGGGTATAAAAAGGTTGGGAACCCCTGCTCTAAGTGTTCTCTGAAAGGTGGGGCTGTGGATCTGATCATCAACTACAAATCCACGGAGACACAACAGAACGATCCACAAAGACGAGAATTTCTGAGCTCGTTTAAGAGACAACCAGGCCGCACACTGCAGCGTGACACACTGACACGGTGGCCTTCAGGCCCTCGGTCAACCTGGGCCCCTGCAGCGCCACCTGCGGTGCTGTCCCCCGCCAGGCCCAGCAGGGCTCCCTCCCAGGGTCAGCCGCCCCGCTCCAGCCTGGGGTGTGTGCTCCTCCCCGGGTGCTCCACCTGCAACCTCCCCACCGGGCAGGACGGGGCGGGCCTCGGCCACTCAGTGTGAGACGGGCAGCGCCACCTGCCTTGTCTTCCGGGAAGGGTGTGTCACCACGGGGCTGGGGAAGACACACGGGTCACAGTCCTACCTTGGTCCGGAGAGGCGGAGCCTGCCGTGCACGCCCACCGGAAGTTCCCGCCGGTCTGTGGCGTCCGCGGCCTCCCCACTAGGTTCCTCCCACTCGGCCGAGCAGCTCTCCCATGATGCCTCGGGCGTGATGGCAGCCGGATGCTCAGCGCGCATGCGCTGTGACCTGGCGAGCAAAGCTTCCGGGTTACTTCCGCGAAAGTAGCAGCACCTGGAAGACGGGTCCTCGTGTCAGCCGGGACGTGTGCAACGCGTAGAATGGGTGGCACGGGGTGCGCTCGTTCTTGATACCCCGGAAGCCCTCACTCGGATCCTCAAAACGAGTTGTGGACCTTTAAGAACCATGACCTTGTTGTGAGTTGGAAAAACAAACGCCATTTCTGGCTCAGACGAGCTCCTGCTTGTGTTCGTATTTGTTTCCCCTCCAAATGCCCTGGAGTTGTCCCTCGTCCTGTCACACGCTGACACTGGGGGGTGGCCTAAGCCTTCCCCGCTCTAACGAACCTGCAGGGACAGTGGTCTCCCGGGCTTTCCCACTGACATCCACACAACATGAGCAGACGTGGGGCAGCAGCACCTGACCAGACGGGCCTGAGACCCGGAGCTTACATGAGTCAAGGGCAGTCACAGACGCATCAGCGTTGCACGTGGATGCATCCACTTATTTTTTATTGAATCCCTGGACTTCTGAGCACATTCCCCGGGTACAAATGCACTTGACTCTAGTAAGGCTGCATGGAAGCCTAGAATTTGCACATATTGTGTGGAAAACTTGTGGGTCTCAATATTGGACATAATGACAAATGTGATCTGTAGAAGCAGCTGACGCCACTCAAAGCCAGCTGGTTCACAGGACTCTGGGATTCTCCTGAACAGTCATCACTGCATTAGAGCTGGTTCACAGCAAGAAAAAAGTAGCCTCATTCAGATGGACAAGCCCAAAGACTCAAATCAGACTGTGGAAAACCAGTATGTAGCAAGGCAACACATGATGACTGTGCAAACTTTGAAAGTAATCAATAATCTTTTCTAAGTTTCATGACCTGGAAATACTTAGATGTGAGAGGAATATCACATCCCCCTCAACTTCTGAACAAACACACTGTAACTAAAATTGGAACTTGGGAGGCCATTTTCTTATAAGTAGAAAGAGGAAAACTAATGTCTGTTTCTAGAGAAGTGCCGTGTGCTAGAAATTTCCAGTCGTGGGAAGAAATGTGTACTGCCCTGCCCAGCATACGGGCCACATGTGCTCACTGGCCACTGGAAATGTACAACTGCAGAGCTAAATTTTATTTTATGAACTTTAATGAATTCAACTTTGAGTCACCACATGTGGCAAGTGGCCACCATGCTGATCAGTGCCGATGCAGGACATGCTCTGACACTTGTACCTTCCCTGACACGGACACATTCTCTTCTGGAAATATGTAAATCCATGGGCGCTATCCTAATAAGCCATTTGATCAGATAAAAATTGCAACTAAATGAAGGTGGCAAAAAGTAAAGTGTTAAAAAGGCCTACCTACCACCAAGACCTCAATTAGCTTCACGAGAAAAAAGAGAGAACTTTTTGTAAGCAAACCTCCCTTGAAGTGGTTTTGGTGCCATGAGGCACAGCTCAGCCCACTTTTCTGTGGTCCTAAGTCCAGGATAAACATTTGTACGTTACGGCTTTCCAATGAACAGTGACTTGTAAAATATCTCAGGCCCGAATAGCCGACCAAATCATTCAAAAGGAAGCTTTCAGGGAATAGATATGTGAAGTGTTTGTTTTCAAAGGTATTGATTAGGATGGAGGGGAATCGAATTGTCTCTCTGGTGGCAGGGGCTGTGCTGGGCACTGGGGCATGGGACGAAAGGACACTGGTGGGCAGGCATCACACAGGGCAGGTTCCAAAGTAAGGACATGACGTGGTGTCTGAGAGCACAGAAGCAGCACAGACCTTTGGGGGAGTTGGGCAGAAACCAAGGCTTCGCAAAGGGGGTGGCATCTGAGGGCCCTTGAACTTGGCTGTGCTTCCCTGAAGAGTCAGAAAAGGGAGAAGGTTCCTGTCCTCAAAGGCAGGAGTCCCTTGTTAGGAACTGGGGTGCATAGCAGGAGGTGAGCAGCAAGAGAGCAAAGCTTCATCTGTATTTACAGCTGTTCCCCCTCGCTCTCGTTACCTCCTGAGCGCCACCTCCTGTCAGATCAGTGGGGGCATTAGATTCTCATAGGAGTGGGAACCCTCGTGTGAACTATGCATGCGAGGGATCTGTTACACGCTCCTTATGAGCATCTAATGCCTGATGATCTGAGATTGAGCTGAGGTGGTGATGCTAGCACTGGGGAGTGGCTACAAATACAGATTCACATGAGCAGAGACATTTGACTGCATTATGGTGAGTTGTAAAATTATTTCGGTATATATTACAATGTAATAATAGAAATAAGGTGTACAATAAATATAATGCACTTGAATCATCCCAAAACCCCCTCCCCCTGGTCCGTGGAAAGTCATCTCCCACAAAACCGGTCCCTGGTGCCAAACAGGTTGGGGCCCACTGGTCAGAGGACTTGGTGGGCACTTTTGCAGGAGACACTTGTCATCAGGAGTCCTCCAAAGGGTGTCAGGTCATTACTGCCATGCCAGGCGAGAAAAGCAGTTTCTCACACCCCATCCAAACCCCGTGAACCTGAGTCTTTGGAGGGCAGGGCCAGGAACCCACATACCATGAGTATCCCAGAGGATTCTGATACACACTGAACTGTGAAGCCCCCTACAGCTGCAGACAGGGCTGGGGAGAGGGTGGGCTCCTCAGAGGCCATGGGAGGGAGAGGAATGCAGGAAACCCAGCAGCCTGCCCACCCATGCAAGTGCACAGGTCAGCGGGTGGAGAGGGAGGGCCCATGTCAATGTCACCAAGTCTGATAGGGGAGAGGAGCCAGGGGACATCAAGCAGGTGGCTCTGGCTTCCAGAAGTTGGTCTGTGGAAGGAGGAGGGGATGAGGCTGGAGGCCTAGACCAGGGCCCTTCATCCAGGAAGAGTCCGTTGATCCTCCAGGTCAGCTCTATTTAGAACATTCCAGAACCACCCAGGCTTGTCCCCCAAAGGACCCTCCAAGTGGCAGGAAGTGGAGCTTTCCTTGACATCACACACTTTCCACCTCATCACGATTGACAGATATTTGAACCAGATCAGTCTTTGTTGTTGGGGGCTGTCCTGTGCATCGTGGGGTGTATAGCGGGGTCACTGGCCTCTATGCCTAAATGCCAGTAGCCCCTTCCTCCTGTTGTGACAACAGAAAATGTTCACAGACAGCTCACCCCCGCTGAGACGCCCTGGCTGGTGCGACAGCCTGGTAGAGCTGTGTGCACGCATGACTGCACATGTGCTATGTAATCACTGCAGGCTCAAGGTCATATGGACACTCATCCGCCACACAAGACAACCACTAGAGTCATGAACATCTACTAGTTGGAGTTGACAAGGATCTGACAAGAGATGAAACGTGAGGTAAAAAAAAAAATCACAGCTCAGGCAGAAATCCTCCAGCATGAGGACTAATAGCGATGCTCTTTTTTTTTTTTTAGTTTTAATTTTATTTTATTTTATTGTTTTGAGAGAAGGTGCAAGTAAGGGGGAGGGCCCAGAGCAGTCTCCATAGTTGTACATCATTAGTTATGACATAGTTTCATTCCACACAGATGGATGTGGGGCCATGGGGGGTGGGAGGAACCAAAGTGGGGGCCTCCCACATGGGAGGCGAGAACCTTCACTGCCATCTCGCAGGTACCAGTTGCACTGAAGTTCAGCATATAGGTTTGCACGGGCCAGGGCCGGGAATCAAACCCCAGGCCTCAGGATTGCAAGGGAAGCACTCAACTGCTGAGCTCTCCCAGTGTCCCCTGCTCAGAGATTTCTTAATTTCACAAAAAGGAAAAAACAAAAAAATTCACCCTTTTTCTTGTGCGGCATTGCCCAGCAATGGGGTGCTTTCTGTAAAGCAAGCGTCTTTGAACCTGGAGCTGAAGACCTGTGACAAAGGAAAGTGACACCTGGAAGGGAATTAAAAGGGATAACCAACAAAAAGTGACAGACATCTTCACCAGTGTGTGGTGGGTAGATTCAAGAACATGAGCGAGAGTCCATGATACATCTGGGAGATTTCGCTACAGTTCAATCCTTTTTTTTTTTTTTTCTTCTTTTTTTAAAGGTTTTATTTTATTGTTTGAGAGAAGTTGTGTGAGAGAAAGAGAGAGAAGGGGGAGGGCACAAAGCAGTTTCCATAGTTGTACATCATTAGTTGTGACCTGGTTTCATTCTACACAGGTGGATGTGGGGCTGCGCAGGGTGGGAACTGAACTGGGAGCCTCCCATATGGAAGGTGAGAACCTTCACCGCCATCCCAATGTTTACCAGTTGCACCACAGTTCAGCATATGGGTTTGCATGAGCCAAGCCTGGGAGTCGAACCCCAGGCCTTGTGATTGCAAGGGAAGCATTCAACTGCTGAGCCATCCTGGCATCCCTGAAGTTATACCTTAATTTTAAAAGTTGGAGTATTAGGAGAGACAACTAGAAACAACTCTCCCCCAGCATGAACCAGATTGCAACTGAAAAGCAAAAACTCACAGAGGACGCCCAATGCTGTGGGCGCAAGACCTTGAGGCTCATTTGAGCATGAGCAGTAGAGTCCAGCCATCCCCTGTCATTCCAGGCAGAGATTTCCAGAAAAGCCTTCCTTGTCTGATGGGCCCTTGTATGCTCAGAACATTTTCTTTCTTTTTTTTTTTTTGTTTGAAGATTTATCTTATTGTTTGAGAAAAGGAGGAAGAGGGAGAGAGCAATCTACAGATTCAATAACACCCTTAATCCAAATAGCTATGGCATTTTTCACAGAACTAGAAGAAATAATCCTAAGGTTTATATGGAAACACAAAACCCAAAATAGCCACAACAATCTTAAGAAAGAACAATGCTGGAGGTATCATGCTATCTGATATCAAACTATACTACAAGGCTATAATAATCAAACCAGCATGGTACTGGCATAAAAACAGACACATAAAAACTGGCATGAAAACAAACATATCAATAGAACAGAATGGAGAGCCCAGAAATAAACCCATGCCTATGTGGTCATTTAATCTATGAAAAAAGGAGACAAGAATGGGTTAAAGACAATCTATTCAATACATGGAGTTGGGAAACTGGACAGATACATGCAAAAAAAAAATGTAACTGAACCACCTTCTTATACCATATACAAGTCAACTCAAAATGGATTAAAGACCTACATGTAGGACCTGAAACCATAAAACTCTTAGAAGAAAACATAGGACACCGCTCTTAGTAATCTATCTTTTTGAATATGTCTCCTTCAAACAAGGGAAACAAAAGAAAAAGTAGGGGAAGCCGGGATGGCTCAGTGGGTTAGGTGCTCACTTTGCAGCCCCGAGGACCGAGGATCGAATCCCGGCCCCGGCCCGTGCGGACCCATTTGCTGAACTAGGGAGAGCCCCCAGTTCAGTTCTCACCGGGGTGAGACCCCGGCCCAGTTCCTGCCCTGTGCAGCCCCGCGCCCACCTGTGGAATGAAACTATGGGGAAAAATCGATGATGTGCAACTATGGAGACTGTTCTGGGCCCTCCCCCTTCTCTCTGTCTCTGACTGTATCTCTTTCTCTCTCTGTCGAAAACAATAAATAAATCTTTTAAAAAAAAAGAAAAAGTAAACAAATGGAACTACATCAAAGTAAAAAGGTTTTGCACAGTGAAGGAATCCATCAACAAAACGAAAAGACAACCTACTGAATGGGAGAAGATATTCACTTATGAGACATATGATAAGAGATTAATATCTAAAATGTTATCAAGAACTTGTGCAACTCAACAAACAGAGCAACTCAAAGTCTCGACTTTTGCAAAATGAGAGCGTGTTCTATTTCGTGATCCATACACATGCGGTGAAAGTGTGAACATGCTCCCACATCAGGGCGGGCCACTCCTAGCGCTTCTGCAGGGCCCTGTGACTGGTCGCACCATCCATCCAGGGGCATCCATTACAAACCAGAGCCCCCTGAGGCCGTAGGCTCTTTGCAGACCCCTCACCTGGACGCACCCCCTGGCCTGGCTGTGCAGCCACCTGTCAGATGGCAGGACTAGGCACAGGCTTCCTCCAGCCCACCACCCAGCGATCTTTCCAGAACACCCATCTGACTACCTGGCCTCCAGCTTAACACCTGTCCCAGGTGTGTCAGCGGTGGGCACTGCTGGGTCTCCCTGTCCGTGGTCATTCCTGACGTCCCCGGCTGGAACTCAGCTAAGCCCCAGGGCACTGTGGCCGTCTCAAAGGGCAGCCAGCATTTGCTTTGCATCCGTGTAATACAACTTGAGGAACTTAGGCTCCTAGATCACCTCCTACTTTACAGGTGATGAACTGCACTCA
This sequence comes from Craseonycteris thonglongyai, assembly GCA_004027555.1. Taxonomy (NCBI): domain Eukaryota; kingdom Metazoa; phylum Chordata; class Mammalia; order Chiroptera; family Craseonycteridae; genus Craseonycteris; species Craseonycteris thonglongyai. Next base: position 8,019 of record PVKE010037247.1, on the reverse strand, counting down.
GGTGTAAACTAAATTTACAATCGCAAGCTGCTGCGTCCTTAGAGCCGACCTAGAGTTTCCCCTTTTGTGTCTGAAGACTTTGCTGCTCGTTAGCAATGACGTGAGTGGGATCGCGGATGCGCGCCAGCCCCCCAGCCCCATGCCAGTTGCCCCAGGGGCCTGGAAAGTGGACTCCATGGTCACTCCCCGCGCCTGTCCTGTGTTTGGGCAGAGCTGCTGCCCACGGTGCTAGCAGCCTGATTCCCCTTCCTCCCTGCCGTGTTATCACCGCCCTAAATCAGGGCTCCAACGACCCCCACGGGAACTTCTCAAGCAGCCAGTCCCCATGCAGGGGCAGCCCCCGGCCCAGCCATATCCCAGGAAAAGTTGGCAACATTAAGTCCATGGAATTCCACTATCGGTGGCGCCCGGGGGTTAAAGCTCTCGCTGCGTGCCCTTGCTTCCCAGAGCCGCCTGACCATGCGGGGGGCCCAGCCGCCTGCGGGCCGAGCGGGACGCAGGCTTCTGCGCCTTCCCGGGCCCCTTGGCGGCACCCACCCCGGGGACCCTCCCCCGGGAGCCGCTCCCCGTTGGTCCCCCCCGCGGTTCAGGCTTCCCCGTCAGGGTGCCAGCTTTCCCAGCTCCGCTGAGCAATCACCCAGCCCAGCCTTCCGAAGCCCCCACCTGCTCCCACCTCCTGCCTCCCGACCGACCTGGAGACACGCTTCCTCCAGGAGCGAAGTTTACGGTCGGGGCGGTGAGGTCGGGAACGCTGAGAGGTGCGTGGTCCGGGAGGTTGCTGTCCCCGGACCTGGCCACCCCACAGTCCTCACCGTTTGTGGGGAGACGCACCTGGCTGTGGGGTGCGTCTGGAGGGCCCGGCGGGCCAGCCTGCTCCCGAGTCCTGGCCGTGGCTAACTCAGCTGTCCCACCATCACTGGAAAACTTTCAAGGCCTGTCATGTTCCCAGATCTGATTCCTGCGGTTAAAAATCAAACTCTTCAGTGAAAATTCCTATTTTACCAGAGATGATTCTCATTTATTATAAAGTGGTTTTACAAAAATTTTTATGATGTGCTATTTCCTAGCTGCCGCCCACCCCCCCCCCCACACACCGCCCCATTACACACGAGACCACTTAAAACGCCACCGTGACCGTCCTTGGCTGAACCCCAGAACTAACGGTGCCCAGACATGAAACCAGAATTGTCCTGAAACAAGCAAGCCAGAGGGTGGAAGTCGGGTACAGTGTAAAGGAAGTGAGTGGTAGGAATCTGCCTACTTCTTTGAAAAGCGAGTGCAGTCCAGTTCATTTGGGTTGTGGCACAAATGACTTCAGTTGTGCGAAGGGCGGGACCTTAGAGTGAGGTGAGGACTGTGCTTCGCAGATGCACACGCAGCCACTGTCCCTTCAGCAGCCTCAGAACCCCTCTCCAAGGCGGCCCTGCCTGAAGCCTACAGCGGGTTTCTCCTGACGTCGATCATCCCTGCGCTGGCCCTTCGCGGGTCCCGCCGGGGCCTGGCCAAGGTCCCCGGGGTCCAGGGCAGAGCCCCTTCCCCCAGGGGCAGCCCCCGGGGCTCTGTGGCTTCCCGCGGGCGCACCTCCTCTGCGGAGCCCTGTTCCTCCCCGCACAGGCTGGAGCGTCTCCAGGTCAGTGGGAGGGGGGCGTAGACCAAGTCCCGCATCTCCTCCTGGGCACGGGGGGCACCCTCAGCTTGGGGGGGCTGCCACAGAAGCTCGGGGGCTGGGTGGAGCTCGTCTTCGTTTCCAGGGGGCTGTCTGTTTTCCAGGCACAGGGTCCTCTTCTCCCCACCTGTCACCAAGGACATCCTTGTCACCCAATGCCCCAGTGAAATGACCCACTGAGCAATGACCTTGGAGGGTTTTCTGAGCTTTTCCCAAACCTACCCGTCAGTGAGGTGGGGCCAAGCGGGGTCCTGGGGTGCTTACCCCTGCTCTGGGCCGCGGGGGCCACGCCGCTGAGCCTCTGTCTCAGCTCCTGGTTCATCCACATGTAGCGGCTCAGCTCCTGCTCCAGGGCCTGGATCCTGCCCTCGTACTGCCTCTTGCTGTCCGCCAGCCCTCCCCCGAGGTGGTCTGGAAGGGGACAGGTAAGAGGGCTGAGGAGCCGTGGGCAGGGCGGCCCCCACCGCAGCCCCGGGTGGGCGGGCCGGGGCCTGCCAGTCACCTCGGCTCTGCTGCAGGAGCAGCTGCAGGTGGCCCGCGTGCTCCCGCTGCTGCAGGGTCAGCTGGCGGTCCATCTCCAGGCGCTGCCGCTCCAGGGCCACCTCCAGCCAGAACACCAGCCGCTGCTGCTCCTCCAGCTGCATCTCCAGCTCCGAGAAAGCCACCTGCTGCTGGTGCTGCTCTTCGCGGAGTGTCACCACCTGCCCCGAGACCCGGGCACCTGTCACTAAGAAATCCGAGGGGCCTCCGGCTGGGCCCTCCCGTGCCTTCTCAGCAGTGTTCTGGGCAGCAGGTTCCCAACTGATGAGAGCTGGGTCCCGGCCTGAGACTCCCGGTCAGACACTAAGGAGCTTGCAGGTGTCACAGAGGCCCCACATAACTGTTGGGTCTGGGGGCCTGTCCTGTGCATTTGCAGAACGTCTAGCAGCCCTGGGCTATAGCAAAATCATCCCCGGTCGATAACCGCAGATCTGGGCAGGGGCCACGCTGAAACGGTCTTAGTTCCACTAAAGTGACACAGGTTTTGAAGAGCAGTCTGAAGCAACCTGAAGAGTACAGTTGGTCCTGGTTCCTTCCCCCCCACCCCAACCTGGGAGGACATAGGACATTGTCCGGAGCTACCCTCAGACCCCTCTCCCCACGCGGTCCGGGGACCCACCTTGTCGAAGTACTTGCAGAGGAGGGCTCTGGTCTCCGAGGACGAGAGGTAGCTGAGCTTGGCCATGAGGTTCATCTCGCACTGGGACAGCAGGGAGGCCGAGGCTCGCAGCGCCCTCTGGCGGCAGGTGATGGCCTCGTTCTTGTACTCGATGGCAGCGTCCAGGGCCTCGATGGCCTCGTCCAGCTGGAACAGTGTCCGCTCCTCCTGCACGGACATGGGCATGCGTGAAGGAGTGGGTCCCGGCTCCCTGCACCGCACGACACCCCTAAGAAATCCCTGGGGTCTCCTGCTGAGCCCTCTGGCGCCTCCCTGACCTGCGAAGTCCTAGGCACACAAGTGAGCCCTGAAGTGTCTCCTTGTGCTGAGCATGCAGCAGCGCACAGAGCGGTGCCCCTGCCCGCTGTGGCAGGAGCAGAGACGCGTCCATCACGGCCCCCAGCATGGCGGGGAGGCTGGGGCTCTGCTAAGGGGCTGCTTTCTTCAGTGCAGGGCGACTGAGGCTGGCATGGTGCAGCCCGTGTGTCTCAGATGGGTGGGCGCTAAGGTGCGGTCTGCCAGGAGGGACTGGTGCCTCAAAGCGGAATGCCAGGGCAGGCGGGCAACGGGTGCACGCACCTCGGGCGACAGCAGGTTTCCCTGCCGCAGCTTGCCGTCAATCTCCAGGCGCTGCTTCAGCAGCAAGTCCTTCTCCTGGCGCAGGGCGTCAATCTCCCCACGGAGCTGCTGCTGGCTCTGGGCACTTCCCGGCCGCAGCTGCCCACTCTTCTCCGACAGCTCCTGCTCCAGCTGCTCGAGTCGGCTGGACACCCGCACGATGTCCTCACTGAGGGCCTGAGGGCGAAGCCAGGGCACCAGGGGCGGGGCACAGTGGGCGGGGCCAGGGTATTAGGGGCGGGGCCTGTCCTCCCAATGCGGGGTGGGGTGGGGCCTATCCTCCCAGTGTGGCAGCCCACCCGGCCCTTTCCTCAAAAATCCTACAACCCAGGAGCCTGCTGGACAGGGAGGTCTGAAGCTCAGTTCGGTGGATGCTTGGGGAGTGGAAGCCCCAGTGATGGCCTAGAAGGAAGGGGCAGACAGGACTAGGAGCAGAGCGGGTTGATGCTGGCCTGTCATGCAGATGACTTGGCTTGAGTTTATGATGGGAATTACGAAAAATTAGGGGCTACACCCCTAAGGCCATCCCTGGAGCCTGATACCAGAGGAAGTGAGGGTCCTAATGGCCAAAGGGTATTAGGATAATGCAGCAGCACAGTGACCCCCTCCTGCAGCAGGAGTGGGTCTAGAACCCTGTGGAGAACCCCTGCTCCTCATGATGTTCCGCCTCCATCTGACAGCAGGAAGGTCTGCCTGCCACCAAAGCCAGGAAGGCTGTGTGTCTGTCCATCCCCCCTTTCTGTACCTGCAGTCTCAAGAGCAGGGACGACTGAGGGACAGACACTTGCACAGGTCCTATACACATCGGAACCTGCTCACAAACATCCTGAAGCCCCGAGTCCCTGGCAGGACCTCACCTGGCTGGACCGCAGGCGCTTGCTCTCCAGCCCCGTCTTCTCCTGCATCAGCGCCTCCTTCTTGGCCAGGATGGTCTCGCGCTTGCGGAGTTCCGCCCCCAGCTCGTCCAGCGCCCGCCGCTGCTGCAGGACCTTCTCCATCTCCTGGTCCAGCCACTTCTTCTGCTCCTCGATCTTCTGAGGGAAAGAGGGGGAGGCCGAGAGGGGACTCAGCAGCCACACAGGATCAGATGGAGCAAACGGTGTGCCCAGCTGATGACCCCCAGGGGGCAGCCGGCCCGGCCCACCTGCTGCTGCTCCAGGCTGAGCACTGAGCCGCTGCTGCCGCTGCGCCGCTTCCTCTGGAACGCTGCGACCTCCGCGGTCTTGATCTTCAGGATCTTCTGCTGCTGCTCGTGCTTCAGCTCCAGCTGCTGGAGGTTGAGCAGTAGGGACAGCGGTTTAGGTGGGGGGGCGGGGCCGTGTGTGCCAGCCCCACCCAGACGAGCCAAGTGCACCCCCTCAGAGACAGCCCTGCACAGCGTCCCAGGCGCACGCCCCTGAGCACGCCGGGCTGCACACATTAGCAAACACTGGTGCAGCTCCTGCGAGGTGGCATATGCCCTGAGCCTGCCTTACACAGCTCATCTCACTGGATTTTCACCCTGGACAGGGCTTTCCCAGAACACTGTTCACGTGCATGTGAGAGCCACTCAGGGAGGCCAAAGGACCGACCAGAGGTCACGTGGCTGAGAGCGGTGGGGCCACCCTGGGACACACCTGCACGCGGTGCTGCCGCTTGTTCACCTCCGTCTCCAGGCGCCGCTTCTGCTCGGTCTCCTCACGGAGCCGCCTCTGTAGCTGCCCCTGCTGCTGTCGCATGAGCTGCACGCTCCTCTCCAGCTCCTGCAGCCGCTTCTCGCTCTGGGCCGACAGTGACACCAGCCGCTCCGTAGCCTGCTTCTTCTCCTTCAGCACCTGGGACCAACATAGCACAGCCTCTGCTGGGCTGGCACAGGGCCCGCTGTGAGCCCCCACACCGAGCCGGGTACACAAGGGCGGGCAGGACTCAGGGACAATGAACAAAGAGAGGGACAGACAGGAGCTGATGACAGGCTGATAAAAACATCAAGACTACGAACGGGAGTTACGCTGACAGTATGTACCAGGCACATACCAGGTGCTCTGTGTATGTTCAATGATCCCAACAATCCTATCAAAAAGTAGGATTATCCCCATTTAATAGATGCGGAGAGGAAACTGAGGCTCAGAGAGGTTAGGAAACTTGACCAAGGACACACAGCTGTGTGTTGTTTGGGCAGATCGAGGCCAGGATTCAAACCCATGTGGTCAGGCCCCGGGGCCCATGCTCCTGACCACCCCGCTGTCTCCTGGATGCCAGGACTAAGGAATGAAAGATGGGCAGACAGCTGCAAAGATGAACGGACAGATGAACGGGATTACGTAAATGTGGAAAGCAGGATGGACAGGGAACACATGGATCGATAAAAGGAAATAGAAGGACAACAGTGATAAACAGGTGCATTACATGGATTGATAGGTGACAGACAGGGAGGATGGGATGGACAGGTACATGTGTGGGGAGCTGGAAGGGTGGGCAGAACAGGGGGAAGGCTGCTTGCCTTTCTGTGTCTGCCCTCAGCCTCACCCTGACCTTGGTCTCCCAGTTGTCAGGCAGGACCCCCACTCCCTGCCTCGCTGCAGTGAAGCCCAAGGTTCACCCTGGGAGGCCAGGAGGCCATCAGCACCCACAGGTTGCACTATGAGCCTGGGCCCCACAGCCCCCGGGGCCGCCCACTGGGCCCTGTCCTGACGCTGACCTGCACCTGGCTCTGGGCGGCAGCGACCCTCTTGCGGAACTCCTGAAGCTGGGACCGTGCACCGGCATCCTGGAGCTCCTTGCCCTCAAGCTCCCGCAGCTGCCGCTGGCCTTCGCTCAGCTCGGCCCGCACCCGCTCCGCCTCCTGCTCCAGCTCCCGGATGCGCTGGCTGTGCTGACGGTTCAGGGCCTGGGCCGCCTTCCCTGTAAGGAAGGGGGGCAGGGGGCACCTCAGCTCAGGCAGCCCAGCCCCTCCCTCCCCAGGAGGGTCACCAGACCTGGCTCAGCCGCGCACTCCTACGTGGTTTGTGCCAAAAGACATTGTAGAGATGCTCCACATCACTAACCATTAGGCAAAAGCAAATCAAAAGCACAAGGAGGTATTACTCCACGCCTGTCAGAATGGCCACCATCAACAAGATGAGTAAGAACAAGTGCTGGGCAGGGTGTGGAGAAAAGGAATCCTGTGACGCTGCTGGTGGGAAGGTAACATGGTGCAGCCACTATGGAAAGCAGTGTGGTGGTTCCTCAAAACAGGGAGATGAGAACTACAATAGGACCCAGCCATTCCCCTTCTGGGTACCTGCCCCCCAAGTTGGAAAACATGTAACGACATACACACTCCCATGTTCATCGCAGCCACGACATGGAAACAACCGGACTGGCCTTGCATAGGTGACTGGCACATAGTTACAGTGGAGTGCACGCAGCCATGAAAAACGATGAAATGTTGGCATTTGCCACAACAGGGATGGACCTTAGATTATCATCCACAGTGAAATAAGTCAGGTGGAAAAGACAAGAACTGTAGGACTTCACTCGGGATATAAAGCAGAAAGCAACAAACTCATAAATGAGGATAACTGTGGGGTGGTTACCAGAGAGGGAAGGGAGGTTAAGGGGGTGAGGAGGGAGAAAGACGAAAAAGCAGGTCAAACTCACGGTGAGGGAAGACCTGACCCCGGATGGAGAGCACACAGTGCAATATGCAGATATGTGACTGTAGGATTGATTGTACACCTGAAGCTCAGAGAATGTTACTAACCATTGTTACACCTCAATATAAGTAGTTAAAGCATATGGGGAAAAAATCCAGTCATACATGCTTCTATTTTTCTTATTAGCGGGCTGTACACTTCCTGACAGCCCTCATATATGAACTTCAGCAATGAAAACAGAGATGGAACGTGGGAGCCTCATCCTCGTGATGGGGTTTTGGGGACCCACTGTACTAGTCTCTCTCCTCACTTTCTGTTTGAAATTTCGTAATAAATGCATAACTGAAAAAGCTCTGGTCACTGTTTAAAAATCTGGTCACCATTTAAAATCAGTAGCAGTAGTCAATGCAGCATGATTTGGGGAACTTTCGTGCCCCCTGGACTGAGAATCTCTGTTCATCAAAGCACCGGACACACAACAGGTATTGGATGCTGCTTCCTGAGAGGTGCTCTAAGCGCCTGCCCTGCGTGAACTCATTTCACCCTTAGGACAGAGCCTCAGAGCAGGTACCATGCCTTTCCCCACTTCAGGGACAAGAGAACAGGCATAGAGGGGTTGCCATCATATACCTGCTTTTAAGGGCAACAGCTGGAAGCCGCCGAGCTGGACATCCAATCGAGGCCACCTGTGCGTGGGGGCCGCCCCAATGTTCACGCCTCACCTGTGCGAACCAGCTCCCCAATGAGCTCCTCCTTCATGCGGATGTTGATGGCCAGCTCCCGGATCTTCTGCTGGGCTTGGGCCAGACGCCACTCGGAGGCAGCAGGGGCCTGGCGGGGCCGAGCCTGGGCCTTGATTCCACAGCCCACTGTGGAAGGGCCACTTTTAAGGCTGTTGCCCCAGTAACAGTGGGGGAGGTGCA
>PVKE010037246.1:0-15998 GCA_004027555.1 Craseonycteris thonglongyai | reverse complement strand
CTCCCCTTCCCTCAGGCAATCACCAAGTTATTGGGTGTGTCCATAGGTCTCTGTGTCTTTGTAACTATTATTATTATTGCCTCAGACATCATTCTGATGTCAACCGTTTGAAATATGCGATGAATGGAGGGGAATCTGGTTTCTGCTGATGAAATGCTCTGTGCTTGTGGTTTATTATGAGGTGCATTGATTGAAGAACTTGAAGTAGGAAGACCAAAGATAACTCGTTGAGAGAGAGAGGTGTGCCTGTCAATATTGAAGGGGGACCTTAGCTGAAGGGCTGATATTTAACATCACAGAAACTCTATCAACCCTTTGACAGAGATTTATTCAGTGAAATGAGTGATGTTTTTATTTATTTGTCATATGGATAAAGGGATATGTTTTGATCTGGTCTTTAAGGCATAGTAGATAAATTTTCCTCTTTCCTGAAATGTAAGAAATGTGGATAGCACTCTTTTTTTGTTTATCTCACTCATGTCATAAATATTTATTAAGTGCCAATTATACCAGGCATTGTTCCAGGCATCTGGAACTAGAGAACAGAGAACCGGAGACCAAGTATTTACAACATGTTTCATTTCTTGTAATGATTTGTATTATCTTAATGAGTTTTATGCTAAATAAATAACTGTCAAATCTGGTGCATGACTAGAAGGGAAAGAACTGAGCTCAGCGCTATTATGCTAGCTGTAGTTTATTAATATTTAGTAACATTTACTTTTTATCTCTGTCTTTACTTTTTCAATCTATCACCAACTTTGGTCACACTGTTGTTTTATTAATAAATGTATTGGATGAAAGATACTAATAGTCATTACCCTCCAACCCCTTCCCCACAAAGCGGGAATGATGATCAAACTGGTAACTATTACCCTGCTATTAATAATTTAGAATCTCCTCGTTCAGTACCTATGGAGAAAGCGCCCTCTTGTGGTTGACTGTGGCTGTTTTACAATTCTTTCTCAGATCTCGATTTCCTCATATAAAAACCACAGTAACTCATGGATACATATGGAGTACAGAGTTAAATTACATTTTAAACTGCTTTATTGAGATATAAGTAGTATTCCATACAGTTCATCCATGTGACGTGTACAATTCAGTGTTTTTAAGATTTACAGGGTCGTGCAGCCATCGCCACAACCTAGTTTTGGAATGTTTTATCCCCTCCGAAAGAAATACTGTGCTCATCAGAAGTCGCTCCTTGCTTGGCCTTCCCGGCCCCTGCACCCCCAGCCTGAGGAAACCACAAATCTACTTTCTGTACCAATGTGCCTATTCTAGACAAGGATACAAATGGAATCATCCACTATGGGGCTTTCGGTGACTCTCTGCTTTCATTTATCTTGGTTTCAGGTTCATCCATGATGTATCAGTATGTAATCGCTTTTGATTGCAAAATAAGATTCCACTGTATAGATATACCACATTTTATTTGTCCATTCATCAGTCGATGGGCATTTCGGTGGTTTCTGCTCTTTGAATAGTATGAATGCTGCCATGAGCCTTCCTATGGAAGTTTCTGTGTGGATCTGTGTTCTCATTTCTATTGGCTGTACACCCAGACATGAGCTGCGAATGTGGAAACGTGTCTCACGGTGCCGCCCGTGTGTGATTCCCTAATGAGTGCTCACGGTGAGCGTCGTTTGTGCTTGTTGATCACTTCTTGAAAGAAACGTCTGTTAGAATTCTTGACCCATTTTTTTTCATTGGGTTGCCTTCTTATTGTTGAGTTTTTATATATTCTGGACTGTGAACCCTTGTCAGACACACGATTTGCAAATGTCTCTCCCAGTCTGCGTGTTGCCTTTTCACTTTCTTGGCAGGTTCATGTGTAGCACACACTCTTTAAGCTTTGAGGTAACCCAACTCACCTGGTTTTTCTTCAGTTGCTTATGTTTTGGGTTGTCGTCAAGGAATCATTGCTTAACTCAAGGTCATGAATGTCACTTCTGTGTTTTCTTCTAAGAGTTTTATAGGTGTAGCTCATACATTCAGGTTTATGATCCATTCAATCACTTTTCACCAATGGCCCAGTAGAAACAGTGTCTGCCTCGTAAGTTGTTGTGACAACTTAATTAATGAGTTACTACCTATGCTTGCAACATAGTAAACACTCAGAAAATGTGTATTGTTGTGGTTATTGAACCTGAAAACTGATCCACGCGACTAAAATAGTGCCCTTAACTATCAAGATTATATCCTAAACTATCATTGTACACATTGATTACTTTAGAAGGCAGGTATTTTGAGGAAAACAGTCATAATAAAGTGAACCCTTCAAACGTGTGTTTTTCTTTTGTTAAAAATGTCCATGTAATTCCTTTTAAAATAGTTCATTCTTTCTGTTCCAAGAGGCGTAGAAATAGACTCAGTAGTTACTTTCCCTTTTTTACTGCAGTAACTGATTTCCACAAACTTCCTTATGTCTTAAAACACACAAATTGATTATCTTAAAGTTCTATAGGTTAGAAGTCCTACAGGGTCTCTACTGAATCAAGTTGTCGCAGGACTGCGTTCCTCTTCGGAGGCTCTATGGGAGCATTTGTTTCCTTCACTTTTCCAACTTCTAGAGGCTTCTTCCTTCTGTTTTTAGAGCCACTGTCTTCCTCCGATTCTTCTCTTGTGCGTTCTCTTCCTCTTTCAAGGGCCCCTGTGATCAGATTTGGCCCACCTGGATAATCCAGGATCTTCTCACTATTTTAAGGTCACTGTCAGTAGCAGCTTAACTCTCTTTTTCCATGTAACATATGTCTCAGGTTTTGGGGATTAGGGTGTGGACATTTTTGGGGTTCATGATTCCACCTCCCACACTCTGTAATTAGGATGTCTGCCAGCTAAGACTTCAGTTTTGAGAGCCATGGGGTATCTGGAGTAGACATGTGATGAATTGACCTGAAAATCATCTCATCCCAAACTCTATGAGACAGTGAACCCTTCCAGTCCACCCCAAAGAACGTTCTTTTTGGATGTTTCTGTTTTTATAGAACAATCTCGTATGTAGGGAGGGGTTTTCAGCCTTCCAGTGCCTCTGTGACTTCAAGAAAGTCACCTGCCCTGCGATTTTGTAGCCTCAGAGCGGCAGGATGATGGAGATTAATCAGAAATGAGATATGGTCATTAGAACGTCCCCATCACCATAGTGGTGGTGGTGATTAGGGATAGTGCCAGTGTCATCCGGAAGCTTCTCAGTCATGAGATGAAACTGAATTATCTGTAAGAGGAGTTTTATGTCTAGTCCATTTGTTTGGATCTTTGGTCTTTGCAAAGCTGCAATTGCTATATAATTTGTATAGAAATTCTTTTAATGAACCTATTTCTGTGAAACAAGCTTTCTCATTAAAAAAATAAGATACCTTGTTCCTTCCCCGATCAGAGTACAGTAGATAAAGTGGTTGAGAAGATGAAACAATCAAATGCTCAGATGCTCACAGGCTGCCCACAGCCCATAACTCAGCACGTATAGGTGCTAGGAACTCGAGGAAATAGCTTAAGATGCATTGACGTTTGTTATGGAGGATATTGTTTGCAGGCACGCTTTGGTTTTCCATCCAAACTTAAAAGTTAGAAAAACAAAAATGGAAGTACTAAAATGTAAAAATTGAAAAATACTGAAAAAATAAAAATCACCCATAGTCGCAACCCTTTAAAAAGTTCGAAATAGGCTGTTTCTACTGCCTTCTGCCCCTTGTGTGCTAGATTGTTTTCTACCTCTCTTTTGCGAACCACTCTTAGCAATTTAGTACCCATCCTTCCTTAATTTTTCTAAGTTTTACAAATTCAAGCATGTTCTTAAAATATAGTGTGGTGTTTTGTTTTTTTTTCATTCAATTGATCAGAGTAAAGGATTTTTTTAACATGTTAGAATCTTTTTTTTAAAAAAAAGGATTCTTCCTTCAACGTGGAAACTGTAATTCAGCCATTAACACTGTCGGACCCTGTGTGGTCTTGCGGATGAGAACTCCCCACGTAAATTAACCTTCCACGCCTCCTCTTTCATGAGTTTCCTTTCTCTCTCCTTCATATTAGGATCGTGAAACCTCTGCTTTACATCATCGTTAGTGCTTTGGCAAGTCTGTAGGGCAACTTAGTAATTTCAGAAGGAAGTATTGATTTCAGTTAATTTGTATGCGTTTGCTAGAGGAGATATTTTGGCCTCCCTGCTTGTGTCTTTGGTGGTGAGAATGGAATGAACCGCCTCTGCTTCTCCTGATTACGGCTGAGGTGACGTGGTCTCTAACAGCACTGCCCCCTTTTCAGGGCTGTGGAATGGGGTGCCTGTTCCTTCCGCTTCCCCCACCCCTTAACCGCTGTGATCTGCCTTCTCCCCTCACGGGTAATCCCTAACAGATTTAGGCCAGTGAGGAAAAGGTTAGAGTTACTCGTGACTGCCTTGGCTTACCACCTATACTTGTGGCTTTCAAAAGACAGATCATTTTGGGGAGACCTTACCAAATCAAGACCTTTTTCTCTGTAGTGTGAGTACAATTCATTAGACGGCGACTTGAAAAAGACAAAGCAAACAGGCTCACGTTCCCACAGGACACCTCGTTATCCAAGCCCATTCGTAAGTCTTCAGCTGAGATTTTCTGGGAACGGGCAGAAGCTATGAAATCAGGGGGCTTACATCTAGAAGGTGACTGCAGTTTCTGTTCTGAGCAGATTCAGTGTTTCCTTTCCCAGGTTGACATCGCCTCACAGATCTTTTGCCAGAAAACACAGGCAAAGAAGACTGCGTGGCTGGGCTGAGCGCGTGGTATCTGGAGAAATGGTGAATGCAGCAAGGTGTGACCCTGGGAAGACCCCAGCCTGACGCCCTCACCTTGGGCTGAGCCCCTTTGGAAGCTCATTGGAGACCTTCTGTGTCAACTTGAAACCATTACGGGTCCATGTGTTCACATCGATGTGGAGGAGACGGCCGTGGCATGAGTGCTGGCATGGAGGAAGAGGTGGCATTGGCAGCAGTGGGTGCTGAAGCATAAACTGAGGACGCTGGGGGGCTGTGAGCGCACCGCACTGTTTTCCCTACGGAATTCTAGAGTGTGGCCGAAGCGCCGCACAGCTTGTAGGAAAGCCGAAGATAGTTCACTGGTGAACACAGGGTTTCTTAACTTCGGCACTGCTCGTGTTCTGGACTGGATGGTGCGTCGTGTCGGGTCTGTGCTGGGCTCTGCAGGGTGGTTAGCCGCATCCCTGCACTCTGCCCGTGGTGCCAGTAGTTCCTTCTCAGCGTGACAACCTTTGATGTGTCTGCCATGGACTGTGTCCCCTGGAAGTATACGCACTGTGCTAGAAAGTCTTTGGGATACATTGGAATCTTTGGAAACATGTCATACAACGGGAGCTGAGACAAGAGTTTGTCATTTAGAATATTGCTGAAAGTGAAGATAGGTTTGTCACTGGCTGCACTCACCTTTGTGTTTTTCTGCTTCATCAATTCTAAAGAGACTTTTTTTTAACATTAATATCTGTGCGGCTTTAGAAAAATTGTAAGGAGGATTTAATTAATGGAAGGTAAAACATGCAGAAGCCATAAAAACCCCCAGCCGTCTGATTCCAATTCATGTTTCATGTCACAGTCGTAGAGAATGCTGCCTTGATGTCTTCTCTGCACCACCTAGAGAGAAGCAGAGGAGGACCGAGGTAGACTTCAAGGGATTTAAAAATGCTAACTGGACAGTAAGGGTGACAAAAATGGCATGCATGTAATTTATTCTACTAGAAAGCCGGTAGAAAGCCGGGCGGGTCTGAGCTGGAATTCTGGCCCTGTGACTTGCCTGGTCTTGGCGCGGGGTCTCACTGTCGTGTGTGCTCATCGTGTTGTGTTGGGAGGATGAAACAGGATCCTGTATGTGACAGGGTCCCATAGGGGACCCGCAGTGTGTTGGGTATTCAGTAAACACTCTCTCTCACGTTTCTCAGGAGGTTTTTCTTTTAGTAATGCTCCCCTCCCCACCCCCAATGAGGTTATCAATTATATCATGTGGCTCTGTGGGACTTTGCAGAATACTGTGTCTAAGGTGTTCTAATATGATATAAGTACTGTATACGTATTAGATACAGGAGTAAATGAGGCACAACATAAATGACTACACCCTACCTATTTAGTCATGGCCTTGCCAGGTCTTCAAATAACACCATGGTAGTGTTATCTAAAATGTGTTGATTATTAGTTATGTGTCAGGAGTCTTGCTCTGTTCCTTATGCATCTTATTTAATCTTCACAAAAATCCGATGGATAGGAGCGTTTGTTATCGTCTCCATTAAGGATGGTTTACACAGAGGCCCAGAGATTATACGACAACCCCAGTCAGGCAGGATGTGAAGCCATCTCTCAGGACACGGAACCTATTTTTCAAGTCCATTTGCTGTTTATGCCAAGTATGGCTCCTGTATTAAAATAGTGGGAATGAACTGGCTGTTTATTTGCTTTTCCCTTGACTGGTAGCTTTTCTTGTGTTTCCATCACTCTGAAGTATTTTACAAACAGTAACTAAGTGAGCCCTCCCAACAACCCCGCGAGGCAGGTATTGTTACTATTCCTGTCTTAGAGATGAGAGCGCTGAAGTGCTCAGGGGGTAGAGTTTCCCTGAAGTCACACAGCAAAGGAGCATATGGTCTGTCTGAGTGCTTCTCAAAGTAGGATATTTGCTTTTGTAAAGGACGTCACTTTAGAATCAGGGAGGTCTTTCAGTGTTTGACCTTGGCTTTCTGTTCACACATTTCTGATCCAGTGACACACTCAAGTTTGCCCTCTGGTGTCGTCTGCTCTGTTCTAGCCTCTGTGCTCGGCTCTGATGCCCGTCAGGGGCTGCGGGAGCCCGAAAGCCAAGAGAAGGGCCAGGCCTCGCTGGAGCCGGTGGCGGGAGTCAGCACCGCTCAGCACAGGCAGAACCAGGCTCTGAGGGAAGCAGCCCGTGCGGGGTGTAAACTCAACTGGCTGACATGCAGAACAAGTCCGAGGGAAGAGATCGAATGACTTTGTTCATGAATCACACACATGTCTTTCAGCTGCCCCAGGCTAGGGGCTGCGTGGATTCATGTTTTACATTAAACCTGTGATTATTTGGGGGCGGGGGGTGGGGCACTGTTTTCTTCTTGCTGTCATGAATTTTTTTTTTTTTTTTCATTATGAAGGCTGGAAGCTGGCATTAATTATCGTAGCGGTATATCGGCCCAGAGATTTCCTGTAGCTGCCAAGAAAACCAAATATTCGAGGAGAGTCAGAAAATCACCCCAGATGTGTGCTATTACGACTTAGAAACCAGCCGTTACAAAACTGATGTCCAATTTATAATTTAATAGGTTTGACAAGGAGATCTTGTGTGTGTGTGTGTGTGCGTGTGTTTAAATAAGGGTTACCATTTTAAAAATGGTGATTTCTGGGGCTCAGAGAACTTGAAATGTTTCTGGAAATGTATCTTCCATTCTTTCACCTCATCACTTTTTTTTGACATTAATATCTGTGCGGCTTTAGAAAAATTGTAAGGAGGATTTAATTAATGGAAGGTAAAACATGCAGAAGCCATAAAAACCCCCAGCCGTCTGATTCCAATTCATGTTTCATGTCACAGTCGTAGAGAATGCTGCCTTGATGTCTTCTCTGCACCACCTAGAGAGAAGCAGAGGAGGACCGAGGTAGACTTCAAGGGATTTAAAAATGCTAACTGGACAGTAAGGGTGACAAAAATGGCATCCATGTAATTTATTCTACTAGATTTTGGATACAATGTATTACAATTTGGGGGTTCATGTTTTATTTCTTTTATGCAGACAAATTTTAACGAATTTCTTTATTTCTGAAGTCATACCAGGGGTGCCAAAAAATGTGGACATATTTTAAGAGATGTTCTCAATGTATTACTTTTCTAACTTGAATTGAATTATGGTAGCCATGTATGTATGACATTCGATCAACAGATGGCATTGATCAAATGAATGCTAGTGTCACCATGCGACAGGCAGGGCAGTCATAGAAATAGGCGGAAGCATGGTTGTCACGTGAGGAGCACAAGAATATTCTGAAGTGGTATTTGGAATTCGAGAACATTGTGGAAGTACAACGACAATGGAGGCGTGAATCTGCAACAGAACCTCCCACACGCCTAACAATTGTACGCATTCGTGATGAGTTTTAGACACATGGTCAATTGAAACAGTATGTGTAGCAAAACAAGCGGACACTTCGGTCAACGTTGCTCAAGCAGTAGTTCGCCGTAATCAGAAGTGTCTGGACGCTGATGGGAACCACTTTGAGCCCCTCTTGAAGTTGCAGGAGTCAAACATGACTTGCATTCATCGTGTGTTATTGGTATATATTGAGCATTACAATTTTAATACAGGATTTTCCTTTCTTCAAGTGCGTGTACATTTTTTGGCACCCTCTGTATATGTTATCAAAGAACAATTAGAAAATGCTTGTTGTAAGAAGACCTGTAGACTTACCCATCATTATAACCACAGTGAACACTTGGGCGGCTGTTACTGCAGATTGTTTCTTATGTATATCCGTGCATACATAGACCGTGAGATCTTTCTTATGAGATGCTGTCTATTGTAGTCTTCATCATTGTTCACCACAGGAAGCAGCAGTAGCTTTGTAGGGTGAAGGAGGAGGGGCAGGAGAGAAATTTCGCTCTATCACAGATTCAGAAAAGTTAGAATGAAATAAACACATTGGTGATCAGTAAATCTATTTTTATGTTATACTAGTATTAATTTGACTCTTGAATGACAAGGATAATGATAATAAAAATCACAGCTAATACTGAGCTCTTACTATATTCCAGGCACTGTGAACTTCATAGACGTTGTCTCATTAAATGTTACTCTCCGATGTTGATAATGTTTTCAATCCCGATTTTATAGACGAGGAAACCGACGTTTGGGAAGACTAAGGAGTCAAGTCAGATAGATGATCCACAGCAGAGGGAAAAATCAAACCTAGGCTTATCCGGTTTCAATGGCTGTTATAATATTGTCTTTCCCAGCTGCCTAAGCTGAAGAATGCATCACAGGACCCCTTGTTGGGCAAGAACCAATGCTCCGTACCAGTTGGCTCTTTGGTTAAATGTCTTGGCTTCTCTTCACATCACTTGTGATCTTTAAGTTTGATATAGAAGTTCATCACCAAATGGGCAAGTATGTGAAGCATGCTGCTTCTCTGAGTGGAGCAGATGAAGGTCAAGGTAAAGAATGGGTGCACAGTGTGGCCATAGAGCATGTGAACAAAAGCTTGATGTGCTTGGAGGTGTTAGGGGACCCATGCCCATGGGGTTCTGAGGAGAGTATGTGGGCACTTATTAGGAATCCTTTTCTACCCAAACCTGGGCATTCAATATAAGAAGGAACTCTTTGCCTCAAGATTTTCAACGTAGGACAAATTTGTACGGCAGAAATGAATTATCGCTGAGATGATGCAGGACAGAAATTGTGCTCGTTTCAAACATGGTTTCAATAAACCCTGGGTGAAAAAACACAGGGAGATACATTGTGATAAATACATTCCAGGCCTTTGAAAGCATCAGAGATGATGACCACTAACCACTATTTCACCCTGTTCAGGATTTGTTTGTCTAAAACAGAATTTGGGCTCAGCCAGAATTATATGTTGTAAGTAGACGTTCATAATGATGAAAAGATTCCTCCGATGTTAGAATAAATCTATAGGATATACCAATTTTTTACTTTTGTATATTAGCTAGAGAACATGGAGCTATGAAAACAAATAAAACAAATATCCAGATGCCACTTAATTATCAGGCCAGTTACAGGATGAGGTTCTATAGTGTGTCATTTCAGCGATAGTTATTTATCCTTTGGACTTTTCTCTTTTCTTGTGAATACTTCTTTTTCTTTGATCTTTGGAAAGAATTATTCTAATTTGTAATTCATTCAGCAACCACAGGTCATTCATATTAAAAGGAAAGTACAATGGGATCTGAAAATTCTAATCTTTGTATCTAATTACAAAAATGTCATTAAAATTAATGGCTTACATATAATTAAGGCCATCCAGCCTACTCAAGGCAATCTGAGACTTGAGAAGGGCACATTAGAATACAATTATATTTTCTTTCTGAAGTTACCGTGTTCACCAGAAGGCAGTCTTGTGAACTTTCAGATCATAGAGCAAATTCAAAGTCAGTCGCAACTTAGAACTCTTAAGGCCTGTGTAGCGGCACTGTCCCTTGGAACTTTCCAAGCCAGTAGGTGACTTTTCACAATGAAAGTGATTTGGGTGGACTTGGAGCCACAATCTTCGGAGTTTACCTGCCCGTGACCCTCCTCCCAGCCCTTTAGGGCATTCATCTTTAGGAGGTGTTGGTTGTTGTTTTAATATCTTATTCCTTGGTCACAGTGAGTCAGGGTTGGTGAGAATTTGGGAATTTATATATATTTAACTTTACATTTTATGGGGGTAAAAGTAATAATAGCTAACATTTATGGAGAACTGTTCCATGCCAGGTACTTCTCTGAAAACCTCATACATTTGATTTCATTTATTTCTTCCAATAGCCCTGCCAGGCTGGTACAGTCCCCCTTTCACTTCTAAGGGAATGGGGCCCTGAAAGATGCAATAATTTTTCAAAGTAAGGAGGCAGTGGCTGGGAGCAGGAGTCTGAGTCTTAAGCTAGTTCTGTAAACCTCATAGCCTTCTGTATTCTCCCTCCCCACACTCTCAGACCATTGGATGCTTTCTGTACACCTTTTCTGTCATTTTTGAAGGGAAGGAATCCTCACTAGCATGTTCAGTGATCAGGGACTGGGTACAGATGGATTTACAAATGCCACCCCCAGGTCCCCTAGAGTTTGCTAGCTTCCTGGTTTGGGAGGCTCTGTCTGGGACTCCTTAGCATTCTTTTCTCTGCTCCCTGTTCAGTTCCTCTGTTCTTGTTTGCATCTCAGGAGGGTGTTCTCCTAGCTAACCTCAGTTTCACACCTAGAGATCTCCAGGAAGGTGACCTCATCATCATCACTGTCATTCTCTGAATAGGACTCAGCTGGCTGAGGCAGGTCCCATGCTTACATCAGGGTTGATTGGCCACCCTTGTTCCTGTGCCAGGAATGGCAAGGTCCCGTGATGCATGGTTGTACCCAACCAAGTCCCTTGGAGTCCGATGAAATCTGGGCAGAAGAGACAAGGGAGGAATAGGTTTTCCTCATAGTCTGACACTATTAATGGGTAGACCGTTGAGTATAGAAACATGAAGGCTCTATTTTGATGAGGAAAGAGTAACTTGACCTCCACAGGGAAGGAGTCCAGTGCACAACATTCTTTTAAAATATTTATGACCATTAATTCATATCTTACATGACACAGAATCATACAATGGACTTCAGGCACCATCTGGCCCCTGGTTCGCATCGCGTGCTCCAAACAGCTTTGGGGATTCACACTTAAGGCTGAAAATAGAGTACAACAGTCACAGTGAACAAACTATATCTACTGCACTTTTCCTTCTACCCAATTTTCTTAAATTTTGGGTGCTTACTCTAGCTTATTTACTTTTGAATGCTAGCAAAAAAATGAAACAATAGAAGCTAATAGCACACTACTATTAAGCCAACACATTTGAAGAAGGCCGTATATATCTTATCTGGATAGCTAGGATTTTTAACATGCAGATATGGAATTTAATAGCCATGATTTTATATGATACACTTACACTAATTCCCTTTGTTTATGATGAAATAGAATATCTCAAGATTGCCCTCTTACAATGTGGCACCCAGAATATGGATTGCAGTAGCGTGGGGGTATTCTAACTGTAGCTCACCAGAGCAGGGCACGCCCTTTCTTTTTCTTCATTAAGCTTGTTCGACCTGCGGCCCTGGATGGCTTTGCATGCGGCCCAACATAAATTTGTGAACTTTCTTAAAACATTATGAGATACTTCTGCAATTTTTAAAAATTTTAGCTCATCAGCTATCGTTAATGTGTTTTATGTATGGCCCAAGACAATTCTTCTTCCAATGTGGCCCAGGGAAGCCAAAAGGTTGGATACCCTTGTCTAGATAATATTCTATCTTGAATGCGAGTGAAGCTTATTAGAACCCCCACTTCTGAGTTGGAGCAGGTATCCCCACTTGCCCAGATGAAGTTTTCTAAGGATGAATTTGTTAATTTGTGCTATGTCTTGTGGGAAGTGCTGTGCTCAATGTGTGAGGTTTAATTCATACTAGATGTGTTAGGAAGGCAATTGTAAATATCCAGAGCTGTTAATTAAACAAGCAGGAAAATGTCAGGCACGGTTCAGCCTGACCTATTCAATTCAGTTTTATAAGTAGCAAGGATAAAGCTGCAGATGGGACTAAGGGTTGGGCTGTTCAAATGAAATCGTTTTGTTAATGGCGGCAAACATTTTGGTTATATTGTCAGGGTCATGTACCTGTTAACAATTGAGGTACATGTTGAGAAATGTGAACTTTGTATAGGGATCACCTTGCCTAAAACAAGATCGAGAAGAACAGACAGTCTGAACATGTTGAAGCTTGTCCATTGACTTGCATGTGGAAAAACGGAATTGATTTCAGACCCAATGATGAAATCTTCTTCAAACTTAATTCCAAAAGACTATACGGCCTCTATGTCTAAAGACCAATCTCAGTACTTCTGCAGGCAAATATTCTAGCAGACTAAAGATGGAGTAAGGCCCCATTGCTTACTGGATTTGATGTTAGGCCGTCCTGGTCTTGAATCTGACTCTTCCAACTCTCTAGAATGAATGAGTTTGGGTAAATTACTTCAATATTTTAAAATTCCATTGTATTTATTGTATTATATAGAATTAATAGATATGCACTTTCTAAGAGTGATAAGAATACTAATGAGACTCTTGAGCTTAATGAGACTCAGTTATTAGTAAACTTACAGTTGTCACCACTCCCAGCTATGATGAAGTCAAATACTTGGCATTCTCTGAAGGGAAAGTCAAGTCCTCTAAGAGCCGTCCTGTTACGGGCTGGGTAGCAGCTTTGCCCTGTGATGTCAGACCTCTCCTTAACACCAGAGTTATAGATGGGATTCATAGTATTTGCTAGAGATTTTCATTTGTGCTGGGAACAGATAAGTCACATAATGCTGGTCAATAAATTCTGTAAGACCAAGGACGCCACATGAAGGGACGTCTGTTGACCTCCATGATGGAAAGCATGCATTGTGTACCTAGGGACACCGCTCCTTTATGGAAATTAACCACCCTGTTTGATTGACTTACATTCCTATAATTTCTCTGATGGTTAAGTGTCCATTTTCTGCCATATTCTTGGCTCAGTGGTGGATCCCCAAGGAAATACCGTAGTTCATAATCTGTTGCCATGTCACTCTGTGAGCCATGTGAAAAAGACATGAAACTGGACACAACGAGAGGTGCTGATTTTGAACATCTAGAAAAAATCGTCAGGGCCCCAGGCAGATGCTGAACCCATGTGCGCACGTCTGTGCTTATCCCAGAAAGAAATTAGTTCCCAAAATTCCTTTTAAAAAGTCATGCTAAATGATACTAGTTTTCCTCACCATATCCTAAAGAGGATGCTTTAAAAAAATAATTAATGAAAAGAAAGAAAGCAATGGAAAGAGAGCTGACTCCAGGTGGTGAGCACATAATGCAATGCATAGACAATGTTGTGTAGGAATGTACACCTGGAACCTATGTACTTGTTACCAACCCATGTACATGACCGATGTACATGTCATCCCAATGAATTTAAGTTAAAAAAAAGAATGAAAGCTGATATATGGTTGCTGTCTGCAAAATGTAGGACTTTTGATGATATTTTGTCTAACCATTCTATCAAGTTAGGTGATCATTCCAAAGGCTGCAGTTTTCAGGTTTTCTTTAAAATTTCAATGCAGACTGAACTTTGATTTAGAGTGTTGACCTTAAACACATAGCCAGACTCTTCAGAAAAATGGGCTTGTTCAGGAACACAAAGAATTGCAATTCAGAACATGAGGCCTAATGGTGAACTAACCAGGCACAAGTCTAGAGAAACAAAGGAGAGGACCACTTCTTTATAGACTTGGCAGGGTCTGTTGTGAACAAAGTGTCCATTGGAAGAAACTGAAAGTTCTCTAGTATAGTGACTTCTCATGGGCTGAGTTATGGAAGCTTCTCATTGGCTGAGCTGTTACTGGGCAAGGAGGAATCTGTTCTTCCTTCTGCTTTGGTCATAAAGTAGTATCACTTCCTTTCAGAGATGCCAGGTTCATTTCTTCCTGTCCGGGTCAGTAGTGTGCATTGAATGACCTGTGTGTGAGGTTACTGTTTATTTTACAAGGAAAAAACAAACAAACAAACAAACAAACAAAAAGTGAAGAACAAAATTAAATAGAACTGTCATAGTCCCTTTCTTCTTGAACAGTGTTTGCCGTTAGAAAACATAGCAAACATTGTAAAATATATGAATAGGAACTCTTGCAATGTTTGTTGTTTGGAAACAGCAAACAGTAAAATAAAATACAGAAACCCTTGCAGGGCCAGAGCTGGGCATTTAGGTCTTCCTTTCCTTTTTGAATAGTGAGGGAGGGAGAGAGGCAGAGAGAGAATGAACCACAAGAATAATGCCGACCAGCTCCCACTGAATGTTTCTGAGAAGCTCTTGTATTCAGCATCAGGCCATTTTGACATCCTCTTTCAGGGGGAGGGAGTTAGGCATTCTGCTGGCTGTATTTAAGTGTTTCATGTTCTTTATAGAACGAAAGAGAAAGACTCTCTAATCCCCAGCTATAACTCATGTTAATAGCCGTGGTTCTTTTTTGTTCCTTGAACATGTATATATAGAAGATACAGAATAAGCATACACTCCCCAAAGGAGACTCGGCTGTTTTATTACCTTCAGTGGAGGGTATAATGCCCACGACCCTGGGCTCTGAAGCTCACAGCCTGGATTGGGGCATTTAGTAGCTGTGTGGTTGGGCAGGTTCCTTTATTTCTCTGTGCCTCAGTGTTCTGGGCTTGTGACGGTTAGGTGAGCTCGTAATGGATGGAGAGTGCCTGACGAGTGGCGAGCACTGTGTAAATGCGGTTGGTGTCACCTCCCTGAGCTCTGTTTTCCTTTGTAATGACCGTGTGTATTCCATTGGAATGGCCGCGTGCATTCCATTGTATGATGGAACCACCCCTCATTTGGGAAACATGCTGTTTCCATTTTTTTTTAAGTTTTGGTTCCAAATTGTGCTGTAATGGAGATTCTTGTACATACACGTCTGATGCTTGTATTTACACCATGTTCTGGGGGTGGTAGAGTGATGCTTACAGAGAATGCTGCTCTATTTTTCTAAGTGCAGATGAGAGGTTAAATCCTGTCTCAGCTACTTCCTAGCTGTGTGACCTTGGGCAAGGCATGTAGCCTCTCGGAACCTCAGTTTCTTCTGCTGTAACATGGGAGGAAACAATAGTACCTTCTTCAGTAGGTGGTTCAGTGGATTAGAGAAAAGCACTCAGCAATAGTGCCTGACTTATCATCAACACACCAGACATGATGTAACTGAAGAAACAACTGGAAGCAAAGGCATTATTACTACCGATGACATTCATTGTTTCCCCAGAGCCCTGCTCATGACTCTCCAGTTGAAGGAATAAATGAGCAACGAGTAAGTGGCTCCCTCTCTTCTTGGGACTATTATGAAGTAAATAATGATGGCGTCCTGAGCGCTGCACAGTTTTGCTTCCTGGTTTTTTCCCCCCTTGCGCTCTCCATACCCCACTTGTCCATCTGCTCTGCAGTAATGAGATTCCTAAGGGAAGCTAGTTTTTGGAGAACGCATAGGCGTCCTAGAGGTTGTGTTTGCTACATGTATCTCTTTGCCATTATTAGGGGTCTGCAGCCATGCACAGATTTTCCAATGTGCAGAAGAGAGAAATGGATGTTCAAGGAGCTGCCAATGGGCAGCCCCTCCCAGACACATCCGGGGTTCTTGCTGGAGAGGGAAGAAGTGGGGTCTCTGGAGCATTGCTTGCTTGTGGATTGCCTGCCTGGAAGGGCCTGGA